>JANAVB010015657.1:0-62500 GCA_029216955.1 Iris pallida
TTGAAATCCTTTCCTCTGTTTACCCTTGCTCCTTGTTATTGAATATAATTTTGATGGATCATCATTGATTTTGATTGTCATATCGAGGTAAATTTTATGGCCCGAGTTACGGTATCTTTTGATAACATATGCTGATGGAATAACAGGAAAAGTAAAACGTCTACTTGGTTATGGAATCTGGAGTTTATCGCAACTATATTACCCGGCGTGGCAGTAACATAGGGATCTGACTTCGGATGTACATTTCTTGGTTATGAGATTTGGGATTTCTCGTAGCCATACTAGTCGGCGTGCCAATGATCGTAGACGACATGATTATAGAGGTGCATATCCAGTTATGGAATTAACAGTTTATCGTAGCCTTGCTTACTGGCGTGGCGAAGATTCTGAGTATCATGATTTTGGACAGACGCATATGATTATCAGATTATATCTTGATTAGGGTCGTAACATATCATCTCTATCATTTCACTTATGTTATTATAGATTCTATTTCATCATCAATTAGCTTAGGAGTAGGGATAGTTTCAGTTATTTAGTCCAGGTCCTTGTAGAGTCTCATTTCATTATATGTTCTTCGTAGTATGATGGCTTGGTGACTTACAATTAGTTTGTGTCCTTGAGTATTGTGGTTTGCCATAAAAAATCAAAGACAGGTATTACAGAACACTGAAATTGATTACAAACTCTCTTTTACAAAGGAAAGCCTAGAAAGAAATCCTAGGAAACAATCTAAGTACAATTGTTTAGTTTTGATTATGGGGGGTGACGGTGGAGGCTCGGGAAAGTGCTATCAACTCTGCCTTACTCCGTGGACTATCTGATGCAATCTATAGCTCGTAAAAAATTGCTTTTCTCTTGAAGGTTGCCAGCCTTTTACAGGGGTGTGGCACCCTTCTATTTATAATTGGATGTATTTTGAGCCGCATAGATGGCTTGCGGCCACGTGGCTGATTAGCACGCGAAGACCCGCTTTTTGGTTGCCATATGTCGATTTGTTGGGATTTTGTTGCAGCAAATATGGGTAGTTGAGGACTTGGTCAAATTGTCACGTGTCCTGTTGCGTATAGTTTTCTCAGTCTTCAATCATGTGGGGTCACATGAGACTCATGCGGCTTGGATCACAGATGCTCTTGGCTGCATGAAGTTTGGAGACTTTTGGGGCCGCATAAGTCTGAGCCACATAAGGTTTATGCGGCTTAGATGACACTCTTCTGGCCGCATAGAGGCGTACGAACCCTGCTTTTGGGCGACGTCTCACGTCTTATCTTTCTTGTCGAAGTGTCAGAACTGTCATGTTTTGCCAAGACTTGTCAGCTTTATCAGTCGAACTGCTCCTCTTGGCCGCATATCTTCCTCCTACAGCTGTTTGTCGATGGGTCGCATATGTCTTTTGAACAGTCATGCAGCTTTCCATCATGCGGACCTGTTTGGCCCAAAGTACCTATGCGACAATTTGTAATCCGCATGAACCCCATATTTTTCATGCTTCTACAAGACCTCCTTCATTGTTTTCAAATTGCAAATTTGGAATACTTTGAATAAGAAGCATGAAAATATGTCAAGCCATAGGAAGTCTTCAAGTTTTGCAGGAAGTTTTTTTGAACCGCAGAGAGATCTTGAGTCGCAGGGACATATTGAGCAGCAGGAAGATTCCATCAGCCTGCCAGTTGTCACTACTGCATTTAATTTTTCTGATTCGGTTGTGGATCCATTTTCGAGATGAAACCGACGGTTACTGGGGATAAAGTCCCCAAACGTCGACATTATCTTTAATGATCTCAAAAACCGAAGAGACGCTTGACGGTTATTAGGGATAAAGTCCCCAAACGTCGTCCCTATCCTTAATAATTTCAAGAATCGAAGGGTCTCTTTTAAGCAACTCTATAAATAGGAGTCATTCAGAGAGAGAGAGAGAGAGATTTCTCTTTCACCTTCTCCTCATTCGACTTTATCATACTTTCTCCTATAGCTCCAAAAGCTTCTAAGTCGATTGGTATGGCGGCCAAAGGGAAGAGACTTGCTTCTCCGTCGAGAGCGACATACACTCCTTCCATTCGTTTCGACGTACAACCTTCTCTCAAGAGTAATGATGGTGAGCAGATGATGACTGAAATTTTAAATGGCTATAGCGCATATTTTCATGCGCGGGTCTGTCATATACTACCTCTGCTATAAGTCTAGTGGATGTATACCCTATCTCGCCTGGACCACATGTGTTCTGTACGATAGGGCCGCATGGACTGAGCCGCATAACCGTTGCTCATTCAAACTTGAACCGCCTGAGTGCCACAAGCTGGATCTGTATGAACTTTCCATGACTAAGCCGCATAGGTGCCGCATGAGCACTTTATGATGGGGCTGCAAGAATACTGTATGGCTGGGCCGTGTGATTGCCTCGTGACTGATCTGTACGAGTATTGGGCCGCATGAGTTTTTCATGACTGAGCCACATAAGCATCTCATAATTGAGCCACATGATAATAACTGGACCGTATAAATGTTGTACGAGTACTTCATGAAGCCGGCCTCATAATTTTGGGTTGTATGAGTTCTGTTTTGGCTGGGCCGCATAACTAGCTAGGCCGCATAACAAAGTTCTTTGTTTCCTTGGTGCTAAATACCCTCCTTTTCCTTGTTTTTGTAGGGATCTGGCTAGCAAGCTTTTTTAGGACCGGTGTCGGTGATGGAGTGAAAATACAACATTCTGGCGCCTACATCAGACAGCTTAAAACTTCCCATGCTTCGAAAGAGTTTTCCCCGCGCCTTTTTGGCATACACATCAAACAACTCAGGACTCTTCATACTTCAAAAGAGTTTTCCCCAGGTGGTAGGAAGGGCCTTTATGCCTCGGATAGTTGGATGGTGGTCAGGCGTCGTTATGAACGTCCTGCCTTCATGGCTCTCCAAGTAGGCGAAACCACCATCAGGGACCATGTTTTGAAGGTATGGTCCTTCGGGGGAGCGGGGCTAAGGCATCCGCAATACGGAGGGGAGGATAGAATGCTATATTTGCCCTCCTCCCGGCAGCTCCTTGGAGATTCAATAGCTTTGTTTGCTTCTCAGCAGTAAAACATGACTTCCTTCGAGGGCCACGAAACAGTTTGAAGACGAAGTTCTGTCAAACCAAACTATGCATTGCCAGATTTTCTTTTCTTTGTTTTCTGTTGTCGATGTAGTCTTATGAATGTAACTGGTTTTGAATAAACAGGGTATGCTCACCCCATACTTTATCTGTGGTATTTTTGTGGTACTTGTACTAGAGGGCCTAATACAGCATTTGTATTTGGTAAATGACATCTCACTGGAGGATTTTTGTTGACCTATTGCCCTTTTGTGCATCTGGAAATACGAACAAATAGATTTAAATGATATTTTGTGGACCTACTACTCTCTAATACACCGATGGTGCGAGTAATAGATTAGGATAACTTTTGTAGACTTATTACCCTTTTTGTGTACTAGCGATGTGAGTACGGATAATAAGTTAGGAGGAAACCAACATATTTACTCAGAGGTAATGAGGACGTGGTAAATATGGGTCAAAATAGAGCCTTATTACTCAGAGGTAATGAGGACATGGTAGGAGTAGGCATTAGGGGTACACAGAACAACTCAGAGGTGCTATCAACGTGGAAGTTCTATGCATTGGGTGATTTGTTTGTGATGGATAGGAAAACAACTCAGAGGTAATGTGGACGTGGTTATTTTTTCTGTTGGAAAATTTTGTAGACCTATTACCCCTTTTGTGCACTGACAGTACGAGCAATAAATTAGAATAAGTTTTATGGACCTATTACCCTTCTGCGTACTGGTGGTGTAGGTAATAGATTTTGAGACAAACTCTTGGTAGAGAGAAGCTATGACCAGGAAGTTCATAGACACAACCAGGAGATGAGATATAAATTTATTCAGAGTATTCAGAGAGTAAGTTCAGTGATACCTGAGGGTACGTAACTCAACAATCTGGGAGATTTGAAGTCAGAGTATAAGTTCAGCGATACCTGAGGGTATATAACTCACAATCTGAGAGATAGTTGGAAGGTGTCGTTTAGACATAGTATTTCTTGAGGAACTTGCCATTGATGGGCATCATGAGCAAGTCTTCATTTTGTTTTGCGAGACTATACGCACCGTTGGAGAATACGGTCTCGATGATGAACGTACCCTCCCACTTAGGCTGGAATTTGTCGGGGGTCTTGTGAGTCATGACCATTGGTCTATGAATGGCCAAGACAAGATCGCCAACTTGGAATATTCTCTGTTTGACTTTCTTGTTGAAAGCCCGAGAGATGCGCGCTTGGTAGAGCTCTATGCTTTGTTGAGCTTGTAAGCGCTTTTCATCTAATGCTTCTAACTCTTGTAGCCGTCGGTGGTAGTTATCGTCCGCCGATAACCGATAGGTGAGGGCCACTCGAAGTGAGGGGATCTGAGTTTCCAATGGGAGGATTGCCTCGCTTTCGTAAACTAAGAAGAACGGTGTATTTCCTGTAGCCGTCCGAATTATCGTCCGATATGCCCATAAGCACTCACCCAGCTTTTCATTCCAGTCACGTTTGTTTGCAGACATAAACTTTTTGAAGAGCTTGATTATGGTTTTATTGAATGCTTCAGCCAGACCATTGGCCGAGGGGTTATATGCTATCGAGGCCATGTTCTGAATTCGATTCTTATCACAAAATCGATAGAAAGCGTGGCTTGCGAACTGCGGACCATTGTCGTGGATAATCCTCTGGGGCAGTCCAAAATGGTAGATGACATGATGTTTTATGAAGCTAATCACGTTCGATGTCTTGACCTCTGCCAATGGAATAGCTTCCGCCCATTTGGAGAAATAATCAGTGATTGCAAGTATGAACCGATGCCCTATAGACGACGGTGGGATGATTGGCCCAATGATGTCCATTCCCCATGCTTTGAATGGCCAAGAGGCCACTGTCGGGTGCAAGAATTCAGATGACAGATGTATGAAATCTAAATGGATTGTTGGCCCATTCCATGGTCACACCCAATTTCGATAATCAACATGCACTTAAGTCAATACACAAAATATACAAACTGCTGCTAATCATTTCAGGATATATGAAATCAATTTCAACGGACGTTGTACTGCATCAAACGAAGCATCAACATCATCAAATCTGAAGATGACTCATTTTATATTTTATTCTGTATTTTATATTTTATTGTGTCTAGGATTTATTTTATAAAATTAGTTTTGGTAATACTGGCTTAGGGTTATCCCAGTCCACATTCTAAAAAGCCTACCCATTACCACTCATATATCATTTTATAAAATATTCCAAAATATCTTTTGAAAACAATTTTTTGATAAAATATTTCGAAAATCTCCTAACAGAACTCATAACCGAGTTCGACTCGAGTTCGGACCGAACTCTGTCCGAGTTCGGTCAGTTTGTATTCAAACTTCTGTTGCCTCCAAATCTACAAGCAACGTCTATTTACGAGATATCAGCATCCGCACTCTGCCCGAACTCTATCCGAGTTCGGTCCCAGAAAACACCTATAAATAGAGAAGAACTTTTCATTTCAAATCATTCAATTCACTCTTCATCTTCTCTTCTCTACTATTCAAGTGTTTTCAAACGATCCAAGATTTTCAAATCATACCTATACACCTCTTAGCCAAAAGCCAGTAATATCAGAGTTGATTTAGAGTCATTTGGTATTCCAAGAGTTGTAAAGAGGTCGTTCCAAGTTCAGCAACTTTTTTGTTGTGGAGCTGATCGTGCGCTCGTCACCAAGCACGGTGTTGTGAAGTCGGTCGTGCACTTGTCACCAAGCACGGTGTTGTAAGAGACTACAAGCTCTCAGTTAAAGCTTGTGCCATAGTGGATTAACATCGAGCAAGAGTACTCGAGACTGGATTAGTCCTCTCAGAGGGATACCAGTATATATCGCTGTGTCACTGAGTTTGAATTCTCTATCTCTTGCTACATTATATTTATTGTCTCCTATTTCATTGCCATAGTTTAAAAGTTTTAATTAGTGATTATTTTCTGCTGCACACACACACTCTATTCACCCCCCTCTAGAGGTGCTCAACGGTCCTATAATTGGTATCAGAGCAGGTTATATTTTTATATAACAAACCTCAGAGAGTATATATGGCAGCCGTGAAATCAATATTCAACGGTGAAGGGCAATCCACAAATAGACCTCCCCTATTTGATGGAACAAATTATACCTATTGGAAAACACGAATGACTTTCTTCTTAAAATCTCTTGACTTTGATCTTTGGTCTATAGTCATTGATGGTTATAAGAAACCAGCACCCACAGTGGTTGAAGGCCAGCTTGTAGACAAGCCTCATGACAAATACACTGAAGCTGAAAAAGCTAAGGCTAGTCTAGATGCTCGTGCCATCAATGCACTATTCTGTGCAATTGACAAAACAGAGTTCCACAGAGTTTCAACCTGTAAGACGTCTCACGAAATTTGGAAACTTCTTGAGGTAACTCATGAAGGTACTTCCCAAGTGAAGGAATCCAAAATTAGTAGACTGACACAGGAATATGAATCTTTTAAGATAAAACCCGGTGAGTCAATTACACAGATGGTTACTCGTTTCCTTTATATAACTAATCCTCTGCAATCTCTTGGAAAGAATTACAGCAATCATGAGAAGATCAAAAAAGTGCTACGGGCTCTAACCAAAAACTGGAATCCAAAAGCCACAGCAATTATTGAAGGAAACGATCTCACCACTATGTCCTTGGAAACACTGATGGGGAAGCTGATGACCCATGAACTTGATTTACAAGAGTTTGAAGAAGCAACACCAAAAGAAAAATCTATTGCCTTCAAAGCTCAAGCAAGAAAATCAACATGCAATGACTCTGATGAAGAATCATCAAGTGGTGATGAACAGGCCCTACTTGTGAAGAACTTCCGAAGATTCCTAAAGTTTAAGAAATCAAGCAGAAGGAAGAGAGATGTCCAAGAAAGCAATAAAGATGAAACCATTTGCTTTGGATGTAAGAAGACAGGGCACATGAAGAAGGACTGTCCAACTTCAAAGAAAAGCAGTCCATATGACAGATCAAGATCAAGCAGAAAAGCAACATCCGGTCGAAAGTATGCCAACACAAGTATCTGGCATGAAAGTGATGCCAGTGATACAGAAGAAGAAGATAGACCCTGCGGCAATACAAATGTCTGTCTTATGGCATTTGATAAGGTATCTTCAAACCCTCTATATGATGATTTTACTTTCGATGAATTAGAAAATGCCTTTAGCGAATTACTTGAAGATCACAAAACTGTGCTCGACAAGTATAAGCAATCTCGAAAAGAGATTAAGGCATACACAACCGAGTTAGCTAGACTGTCCAATCTTATTGAAGATATAAGATAGACGTCTACTACCGGTAACATGGAAGAGATAGCCAAACTCAAGGTAGACTATCAAGAGGCTATCCTCAAAATTGAAAAGAAAGAAAGAGACTATGTCAAGATGCAAGAACTATATGACATAGAGAAGAAGAAGCACCTAGATGAAGCCTACGACTAGGACCACCCTTTGGACCCAGTGCTAATAGAGGACGCACAGCCTGTAGTGACTAAGTTTAACTAGATTTTGTCTAGATTATATTCCAGCTTGATACTTTGAGACTTGTAGTATTTATTTGGGATCTTGTGTTATGTCTTTAAATTCTGAACTTGTGATTGTGGCTCGACAATATTTCAGACTATTTACCTCATCTTTATCTTTATCTTTATCATCGTGCTTATCTTCCTTAGATTATGTGATTGAGTGGTGATTATATTCCTCCGTGCGGAGTTGACATGTTATATTATTGTGTCTTAGATTCTATATATTCTAGATGACCTTTACAGCATTCTACCGCCGATACTGCGGTGTAGGCTGGACGTATCCACGTGCTCGTGCCTCTAAACAGGGTATGGGTCGTGACAATCACTTTATATAAAAATTTCTAAGAAAATACTAATAATCTAAAATAAATTGAATAATACATATATAAAATATAGGGGAATTACATCCTACCCAATTATAAAAATTTCGTCCTCGAAATTAAAATAATCTTAATATCAAAAATAACGAGATTTAATACATGGGAGAGTAGGTACGTCAAATCGTAACTCGGTTTCCAAAACGGTAGACGAGGTGGTTAACACAAAAACCCAAATTGACACCATATTCACCAAGGTGGGGCATTCTTCCTTCAAGACCCTACCCAACTTATAGAAGTTGGCTAACCGTAATAATCATCGTTATAAGATTTTGAGAAAGATAATTTCGAAGGAGAGGTACAAAAATTTTGGACACCTCTGACCGCAGTCATGGATTCTAAGCGAGCCTAGCCGTTGTTATGGCATTATCGGTCAATAACTTCTATAGGAGGATTATTGCAATCAACATCATCCTATCGGCTATACTTTTAGCAAGATGGTAGGAATCTCCGGTTCGAATATAACTAGAATGTTTCGGTTCAAAGTAAATTTTAGTCTTCGTCTAACATGGGTAACTAAGAGATGAGAGTCCATAATAGTGCATAACCTTCCTATGAAATATAATTAGGTAAGTGTTTGGAATCTTTACATCATATGACTAGGGTATGTAGGTTAGTGTTTGGTATCGTATAGGAGGTATGTGCTTATTTGAGTGGAATACATTTTCCATAGGTATGATGTGTCTAGTATGGATCATGGATATTTAGTTTGTTTAAGGAAGGATTATTGCAATCAACATCGTCCTATCGGCCATACTTTTAGCAAGATGGTAGGAATCTCCGGTTCGAATATGACTAGAATGTGTCGGTTCAAAGTAAATTTTAGTCTTCGTCTAACATGGGTAACTAAGAGATGAGAGTCCATAATAGTGCATAACCTTCCTATGAAATATAATTAGGTAAGTGTTTAGAATCTTTACATCATATGAATAGGGTATGTGGGTTAGTGTTTGGTATCGTATATGAGGTATGTGCTTGTTTGAGTGGAATGCATTTTCCATAGGTATGATGTGTCATGTATGGATCATGGATATTTAGTTTGTTTAAGGGAATGGGTCAAGGTTGTATGGTTGAGATCAATTGGAACGAAAATGGTCATTATAGTTTATTCTAAGGGAAATTGTGTCATTTATCTGGTGTAATAGAGCACAGAAAAGTGTGTTTGTGTGAGACAAGTATGTTATGTGTGTAGCTTGACTGGTCTAGTTCATGAGTGTGAACTTTGTTGGAATAAAAATGCTAGTGTTATGCTCCCAATATCAAAGTCACGATAGAGGGTATCAATTGATACAGATAGGAGTGGACGTTATGAACCACAATTTTATTGGCCTAATTGGAACCAATCATTTGCTAACTCAATGGAACCATATGTTACTTAGAGAGGCTTGCACTCTATGTGCACTACGGAAACTTTCATTCTCTAAGTTAAAACTAAGGCACGATTCTACGATAGAATGGAATTTGAAGAGTTTTGGTCGTGATCCTTGTACCTTGATTGTTGGAATAACCGCAATATAAACTAGAAACGATATATAATACGGAGAGAAATCATGTATGGAGCTTGTGTCTTAATTTTGAGCAACTGGAAGAAGTGGTTATATGTCATTCTTGCACTCCAAATTTGTGAGTTTTATAATAATGGCACACGAACCGAGGATGTAGTGTGTTTAACTTTTCTATGGCCTATACAAGTTTATAGTCGAGGGCAACGGCTTATATAGTCTGTCAAAAAAATACCGTGGATGACTAAATCCCTAATTTCCTGCTCATAAGAAGTTTACTCGTTTATGGCTAATAAGCTAATAATGGCATTAAAGGTAGTACTTTGCGATATTGTTGCTAACTAATAAGCCCAGGTATTTTTTCAGGAATGATGGGTTAACTATATTAAGCAGGAAAACTAAACTATTAAGGGTGTTGCACCGCTATCAACTAGTGTCTTAACAATAAATGGCGTATGCCTTATGTGATTGCTCCATGTTGCTGCTGAGATTCTATGAATTGTCTGAATCGACCTGCTCCTAGTTATTCTAGCTGGTAATAAGGCCGGGTTGACCAAAACATCAATTTTTGATTGAATGAATCTTGATTTCGATCTATATTGGCAGGACAAGATTCTATAGAATCAAACTGAACCATTTCTATTTGGATAGGGAAACCTAGAATAGGTTCCAACTCAAGTGGTTGGGAAAATTTCTAACTAGGTTGGTTAAATAGGTTCCTTAAGCCCCAAAATGCACCTTCTATGAGTTTTGTGTTTAAGTAGCATGTGGAAACTCCATTGAGTGGCACACTTAGTGGCATGTGCGTAGTGGGCTTCGAGTAGGTCACAACCGTATATTGGGTCAAAATAATTGAGTTGAGGTTCGATCTCTGATTGAGGTTGGACAGTTCGTCTGTATCACAGTAAGGTTTATGGTTGGCCTTTTTGACCGAAAAGTCGTATCATAAAAATAGATTACAAAGGGACGCGTTTGAGTGAGACATGATATGCTTACATGAAGGTAGGCTCGTCTAGGTCTTGCATGTGAAATTTGTTGGAAGGTAACAACTGATCTCATGCTCCGAATTTCTATGTCATGGTTGAGTACACCAAATGATCTAAATATAAAGTGGGAGTTCATGAGGTACTGCTTTATCCTCCTAGGGAAATCGATATATCCTAATTAATCGGTAATACTAGTAAATCTAATATTTTAGAGAGGACCACACCTATACACTTCAAAAGTTAATTTCTAAAAATTATACCAAGGCATGATTCTATGATTAATGAAGTTAGAAAATCAAGTTGTAATATCGTACCTTGACATTTGATGATAAAGAATAAGGCACGATGTAATAGATAGCGTGATACGGTAGATATGAATCAAATTCAAAAATCATACCCTGATGGAAAACGATTATGTACAATGATACACGAGTCGATAAATATAATGATCAACTCTTCCATAGTATAAGAAAGTTATCGATGTGGATAACAAACTGTAAGGCACATTATATGAAAGATATCTAATGACTAAGTAATAACTTTCTATTTGTGTTAAGTCTATCAGACTATGGCCCTATGGTTTCTATTAGCGTCGAATGTAGTGCTCATGCATTGCTTGTCGATAACTAGCAAGTCAATATGATAAAGTGTTATGCTACAGATATTGGCTGAGCTGGAGAATGTGTTGTTCTAATGCTAAGTCACTTCTTTAATAATAAAATTGTATGCCTAGAGTAACACATGCTGGATCCTAATCTCAAAATGGGTATCTATCATAGTCATGGTAAATGCTTGTCTTTGTTTCTGTCTGTTCCCCTCATGTCTAAACTGTGGGCTTGGTCGATTAAGGGTTGGGTTAAGGCATAAGGCTTGTTAGTTAAAGCAAGATGTAAGAAAAAATATTTAGAGACCCATAATAATTGGTTCCCTGAGAATATATAGTCTCCTATGTTGGTGTTTCGACCAAGGGTATTTTCTAATTATTATTATATTCAAATGACTAGACGGTCACAATAGTAGTTTCATGGTCGAGGGAAGAACGAGTAATCTCAAGGCAAGGTTGTAGTCACATGGCCAGCCGATGGTAGCTACGCTTGTGTACAAAACTATCATGGCCATGGGGGATACTCCGTTTTTATCTTTCAAATACAAGCGTTTGTTTTTCCAATTTAGTGCAAGAAGAAAACAATAAAGAGTTCAAGAAAGATGTTATTGAATACAATACGTGATTCAGAGGCAAATGAATAATTCAAGAGGGAATGGTCAATGCAGTCGCGAATGAGATCCTAGATACCTATATATATCTCAATCCACGTGGGATATTCATATAAAGAGCGAACCAAGTGAACTATGGCTGATCAGACCAAAATACATTGATTCTAATTAGAAAATATACTAGCGGGCGTCCCCAGTAAACATATGTTTTGAACAAGCTTGATAAAAGAATATGCTTGCAAAACTAGGCTAGAATAGTGATGATGGTAAAGGTAGTTCCAAAATATAAGTACATGGGATAATGATGAAAGAAAAAAATCTAGATAGTTCAAGTTCCTTAAGAATCTTAGCCTTGTCCGGTATTCGTGCCTATACTGTCGTACTATTGTCTTCTTGTCTAAGCTTTTCTCGACCAAAAAGGGATATGAATTTCTAAGCTCTGTTGTCACGGTAATCCTCTTAGTATCCTCTTTAATGGTTTGCGATGACAAAAAGAATGATAGGTCATGCGATATTCTATCTGGCTTATAAGAGTTCAACTAGTACGGTGATTTGAACAATATAACATATATACCTTGACACGAGTCTTCTTCCTAACCTCTCTATCAAGCACGAAGGGAAAAAGATAATATTTACAGTGGAAAGGAATCGAGCAGAAAGAAATCAAGGTAGTCGGACGAGAGCTCGAAATTGAAATCAAGGAAAGAGATCAAGCATGTGGATGAGATACCAAGATTCTAATCCTATATGCAGGCTCACATCGGTACAGTAACGTAACCGAAGTGACAAACTCGACTTGTATGTGCTACCACAAAAATATTTAATGCCCGAGTCCCAAAATACTTAGGACTAAGTACGTAAACATGCCAGTTGTATAAATACGAATTATACTCTAATGTCTAGAATCTCCGTATGTATACATAAGCTATAAAATACAGTAAACCATGATAACTAAATCTCATCCATAGAAATAAAGAATAATAATATAATCACTATGAATTTATCATTTGTACATGTAGTTGGATGGAGACAAATCCACTACCAACTAATTTAAATAAGAAAAATATACAAGGAATTTGTCGATAAAGATGGCAAGATGAACCAGGAGCAATCATCTTCGAAGGAATGTGGAGGATCATGGCCTTGGCTAGAACACCTACGAAAAGTCATAAAGCACATACCTAGAGAGATCACCAGGTCCTCAGAGGGACGTAACAAAATACAGAAAGAATATGCCATATAAACTATGATATATAATAGAAAATATAGGGATGCATGTAATAGGGTTCCTAACCATTCTACTGTGAATTTGCAGTTGAGATACAATCCTTCGACACATGAGCCCTGGATGATAACAGGATTCGGTATAGTCCCCTCTTGGGCACCAGTGACCAAGCGCATAACGTTCAAGAACGTCACTGGCCAATATGAGTGGATAATCATACCCGTATCTCCAGCGGAGCTTCCAGGTTACAAGAAAAGTGTAATAGAAGCCCATAAGCCAGGTATTGTTCTCCCCATCCAATGCCCACTATCGTCATCTCTATCACTAATATGAACCTCTAGTAACTGCCAAGTCTACTAGTATGCAATTCTATTGGCAGTTACTCCTATCCGTCGTACGCCTCAGACGTATCGGTGGCCAGCCAAATATACGAGTACGTATCCTACATGTCACTCACAACATGCGATAAAGCAAGTGTCAAGGCCGTTTTAGATATACCAATACCTCATCATTAACGGGTGGTCACTAGACTAAGTCAATGCAAGAGAAATAACAAAAACAAGTAAAATGACCGATAGGGTCGCGTGCACCCGAGTGTGACTGGGACGCACAGTGATATAAAATATACAGAATATATGAAATTGAATATGAATAACTGAAAAATAAAGCAAAGTAATCATAGAATATGGGGGCAAGGTATCTTGCCTGGTGGTGCAGGAATGACAACTCCAAACAATCAATCACGCCAGCAATAGATCTAAAAATCCACGAACGGCTCCGGATGCTGAAACAAACATCAAGAACGTTTCCGGTGTAAAAGATATGTCATGTATCGCCTGTCCAAAAGTCCAATTCTGGACACAGGGTCAAAATCATAATTTCGGGTCAAAACGATGTCCACCGTTGGACCCATTTTGCACCGAAATGTGTGCCAGTATCTATGGTCTTGAAAGTCGTCAAACAACATGCCTACGAGTCCGATTTGAGGAGACAAACCCAACTGTATATATAAAGTTGGATTTTAATAGGCCTTGCATAATTTTGCCAATTGGATCGGGTAGGCCTTGCATAATTTTGCCAAATAGGCGTTCCGGTCGACCTTCTCAGAATCAGATCAAACTTGGCATACAGGACCAAAAAATCGATACGATCCTATTAGCAAAAGTTTTATCTTGAATCGACAACTGTACACAAAGTCAGGGCCAAGTTTTTAAAAAGTCGATACGGGGGTATCTCGACAGAAACGTACTGATTTCGTCGCGCACATGCAACGAAATCAGGTTTCGTCAGTTCCCACATGTCGAAAACATCCATACGCGCCTTTTGATGCATATAGTGCGCGACCACGTCGTTCGGTTTGTCGGGACGCACGCCGTATTGGTAGTTTTTTTCATAAAAATCCCAGTTTCTAATACAGTTTTTTCTTCAACTTTAACAATACATAACTTTTTATACAATAATCGAAATGTAGCTCGAACATGTGCGTTGTAATCTAGTTTAGGTTGTTGTTGACGATTTTCAATTAGTTTCTTCAAAACCTTAATGTACATATCAAAATTTGGCTTCCATGTTTAGGTTTTGAAAAAGTTTTTAACATTTCAGAAATCTGGTTTTTCCCCAACTTTGTCTCGATTTTTCTAGCGCGTTAGAGGGTCATTTCGAAATCCATCTGAAAGATCTCGAAGAGGGTCATGTGGGCGTCGCATAGAAGTTCGTAGAAGCGAAAATGAATGAACAATCATGAAAAAATCAATATACAAAGAAGGGTACCTTGCCGTGTGTTTTGAAACAGTACAACTCTGTTTGACGAACAATTGATGCCAATCCTCGACGATGCAGCAGTCGACGGTAAGGTGCAGGCGACGGGGTGGCTGCGCAGGGGTGTCAGCGAGACTCGGGTGCAAGGAATCGAAGTTTGGAGTATAAATGAGGAGGAATTTAGAAGAAACAAAATTTTTGGGTTTTTTCGAGTATATAGGTTTCGAATCCGAAATTAGATATGATTTGAGCGAAATTTAGATTTGAATTTGAGTTAATGTAGTAGAGAATTTATATAGGATTTAATAGGAAAACATTTAAAGTGATTTAAAGTGAGAGATTGGATTTTGAATCCAATCTTCACTTCAGTATCTCAGCGTGCGGGGAGGGCTCGAGATGCGCCTATTACTGTAGCCGATGCTACAGAATCTTTTTTTTTTCCTCTTTTTTTAACTCAACTTAACTTAACTTAACTTATATATAAACATATATATAAGTTTATATATATATATATATATATATATATATATTTATATATATATATATATATATATATATATATATATATATATATATATATGTTTCTCATTATTTTACTAGAATTTTATAAAAATAAATAAAATCTTTTAAAACTTAATATACTCATACAATCCAATATTTATATGTATTCACATATAATTTCAATATATATATATATATAAATTAAATCAATAATTACCATAAATATTATAGAAAAATCCTAAAATTCCTAAAACTTAATATACTCTAATAGTATATTGCCAGCAATCTCTTGTAAGAAATATATTAAATCTGTACAATTGTATACTTATACTCCTATATATATCACTTTATATAAAAATTTCTAAGAAAATACTCATATTCTAAAATAAATTGAATAATACATATATAAAATTAGGGGGATCACAGAAGGCCAATCCACAAATAGATCCCTACTGTTTGATAGTACTGTTAGAGTTATATACTAAAAGCATCACTTTTGTAGTAACCTTATTTCCTTAAATTTTGAATGAGAATCATATGGACAAATGTTTGCATATTGTTTTTGTTGCAAGTGTTAATGCAAATGTCTGATATTCTATATTGTAGATAATATAGTGTGTAGTGTCACACAGAAGATCATATTATCAGTTTCCTATGGAGTATATAAATAGTTCACAACCTAGATGGACTTGGACAATCTATTGGAAAGGTTGCAGTGTAATCTGGTATTACTCTATCTTGACTATAGGTTTATACTAGTACACTTTATGTGTATTGAACAGGACCACTTGAGGTTGTTCTCTTTGTACTGACTACATAAGAGAACAAACACCTCTGTTATTATGGATGCTTGTGCTCTTAATCCGGATATAATAACGGACATATATATGCAGTGTGCATTATTTTGACTCATAAAAGAGTAAGATTCATTATGGATCAACAATCTCTATGAATTGGGTAATAACATTGTATGTATGATGGGCTGTTGATTATAAATGGAATCCATGTCCCAATACATCGGGTTGATGATGTCCTCTTAAGGAGCTCATAAGGATTGTCATGTAAACCCTGTAGGTGGATTATATCTGACATGACAAATAAAGTTGAGCGGTACAACTTAAGGATAAAAGATGTCGAATCAATATAGTTGTCAGTAACTTAATTTGATCGACGGACATACGATATCTTAACATGGGAAGCCAAACGGGCATATAATAAAAGGAGCCCACAAACATAATTTGGGATTAGGGAGGTAGTGCAACAATAGCTCATTAGTGGACCGAGCTATTGTTAATGGGCCTGGATTGTGTGTTCGGGCTGAACACGGGATATCCAGATCCGTTAGGAGGCCTAACCCTAATTTCTCCTCATGGTCCCTGCCGTAGCCTATATATATCCTCTATTCTCTGGCAGCCAGATTACTGATCAGAAATCTGAATTTTCTCTAAACTCGTAATTCACGTAAGGAGAGAAAGAGAGGGCTGCCAAGGAGAAGAAAAGGTTGGGAGATCGTCGCCTACACGACGTCCAACTCGAGGAAGGAATACGTGCAGAAGATCTTGGGGTCGTCCGCTCGAGATTGCCAGGAATTACTTGTCTCCTTTCTGCCGCAGGTATAATTCGTGAACCCTAGTTTCTGCCTTTGAAGGGTTAGAACACGTATTAGATATGTTTAACTTTCTATCGATCAATACGCACACCAAAGGAAGGGTCCTGGGAATCCCCAGTTTGATCAATTGGTATCAGAGCTAGGTTGGATCTACGTATTGATTGATACGTCCATGTTGTCCAATAAAACCTATACTGTGTAATAGTCGGTAGATGTAGATTTGTTCTAACTCGGTTTTGCAGGCATCTTAGATCCAACTATTATGGTCCAATGCATGTTTTTTGATTGTGTTGTTTAAACCACGGACATATCGTGGATGTTGTTGTTGCCATGGATGTAATTAAAATCACGAGGGTTGATCGTGCTTATTATTTTAATGTCGCGCAGCGTAAGATTTTGGATTCGGATAGTTGAGGACGGAGGAGCAAAGATGACCATAATAGTTGGATATTTTATCTTATTTTTGTCATTTTACTTTTTTTTATTATGCATGTTTATTATTATATGGTTGTTTTTTTTGGAAAAACCAAGCCTACATTAATAATGGACAACATGGACATAATACCAACTAGTTTGTAGGTGATGTAATTATACTTGCATGTTGGCTTTAGTGCTTTCCTCCATATCGGGTGAGTATAATTATGGATCACCAGTACAAACTTTTTTAGAGATAATTGTAGAAAGTTACCTAGTATGTGTTCACTTCTCCATCTAAAGGAACTCATTACAAGGTAATGGACTTCGTATTAAGTAATGGTATACACTTAGATATAAATAATGGTATCCTCCCCATCGGAGTCACTGCTATTATTTGTATGACCAGAGCAAGACCAGCATATTAATTTTATTTGTCATAAAGTTATATTGACATGATAGTAAAATTAATAAGAAAAATCTACTTGAACAAAGTTGAATTTGTATACGTCCACACTATCGTGGCATGCTAAATTCATGGTGTTCAAGGTGTTGGTGAATTTCTTATTATTGTTTTGAGGGAATCAATATTTAGTTAATTTAAAAAGTTTTTTTGTCCTACATAATTTTATTTATGTGATTCTCAGGATTTCAAAAATGGGTTCTTTCAGTCCACTTATGGTAATTCTTAAAGAAAACAAACTTACTGGACCTAATTATATTGACTGGAAACGTAATTTGGATATTGTTTTGACTGCTGAGGAGTACAAATATGTATTTGTTGAGGAATGCCCACCTAAGCCTGATGCTAACTCTGATGAAGAGGTCAAAGATGCTTATAAGAAGTGGAAAAAGGCAGATGAGATGGCGCGGTGTTACATTCTGGCATCTATGTCAAATGTACTGCAACATCAGCATCAGGCCATGGCTATATCTTATGACATGATTTATAACCTCAAGAAACTCTTCGGACATCAGAGTAGAGCAGCTAGGCAGTTTGCTATAAAATGTTTGATGAATACAAAAATGGCTGAGGGTACACCAGTAAGGGATCATGTTCTCAAGATGATGTGTCATCTGAATGAGATGGAGATCCTTGGAGCTAAAATCGATGGGGAATCCCAGGGCGATATCATTCTCGAAACTCTGTCTAAATTTTTTGATAATTTCTACCTTAATTACAATATGAACAAAAAGGTTGTATAGTTTGGCAGAACTTGCAAAAGACCTACAGGATGCTGAATCTCTCTTTAGGCAGAGTGGTCATGTTTTTGTTTCTGAAAAGCCTTCTACTTCTAAGCCAAAAGGCGGTAAGAAGAAGAATAACATTCAAAAACAGGTAAACTCAGCAAAGAAGGGCATAGGACCTCAAGGCGCGATGAAAAAGCCGAAAGGCAAATATTTCAAGTGCAAAGGGTCAGGACATTGGAAGACTGATTGTCCACTTCTCAAACAAGGGAACAAAGAAGGTATATCTTATTTACTAGTAGTTGAAACATGTTTAGCGGTGTCATCTACCGACACCTGGTATGTAGATATAGGAGCCACTAATCATGTCTGCAATACTTTACAGGGGTTCCAGGAAACCAGACGGCTCAGTGATGGAGAGATATGCTTGTTCATGGGTGATGCTACAAAAGTATCGGTCGTTGCATTAGGAGATGTTACTTTATCTTTTGGTAGAAATAAGTCTTTGATATTGAAAGATTGTCTTTATGCACCTTCACTTAGAAGGAATTTAGTTTCTGTTTCTATGTTAGTTAAGGATGGATATTCAGTTTATTTTAATAACAATATTGTTTTTAGAAAGAATAAACATTTTATCTGTTCTGGTGCATTGGTTGATAATTTGTATGTCATTAATCCTATTTTGCCCACAATATAACTTATGGAAATGAATAATATGTCATCTAACTTAAATAAGAGAAAAGAACCTTCTTGTATGAACCAAACATATCATTGGCACTTACGATTGGGGCATATTAACCTAAGAAGGATTCAAAGACTGGTTGAAGATGGACCTTTGAGTTCGTTGGAAGTGGAGGCACTATCAGTCTGTGAATCCTGCTTGGAAGGTAAAATGACCAAAAGGCCTTTTACGACAAAGGGGTATAGGGCCAAAGATGTGTTGGAATTGGTTCATTCTGATTTGTGTGGACCCATGACAATCCAAGCTAGAGGTGGCTTTGAATATTTTGTCACATATATTGATGATTATTCAAGGTATGGATACATTTATTTGATGTACCGTAAGTCTGAGTGCTTTGAGAAATTCAAAGAGTACAATTCTGAAACGAAGAAACGTCATGGAAAATGTATCAAGTCATTACGATCAGATTGTGGTGGCGAGTACCTCTTTGGAGAGTTTAGGGATTATTTATCACAGGCTGGGATTGCATCCCAATTGACTGCACCTGGAACGCCCTGACAGAATGGTGTAGCCGAAAGAAGGAATAGAACTCTTATGGAGATGGTTAGATCAATGATGAGTTATTCGGATTTGCCAGATTCGTTTTGGGGATATGCCTTAGAGACTGCAGCTTATATTTTGAACTTGGTTCCTTCTAAGTCAGTATCGCTTACTCCCACAGAGCTGTGGATTAGGAGTAAGCCTAGTCTGAAACATGTTCGTATTTGGGGTAGTCCAGCACATGTGCTAAATGGAAAAGCAGATAAGTTGGAATCTCGTACAGAATTACGCTTGTTTGTAGGCTATCCAAGAGGAATGAAAGGAGGTTTATTTTATAGTCCTAAGGATCAGAAGGTCATTGTTAGCACCAATGTCCGATTCTTAGAGGAAGACTATATGATGAACCATAAACCCAAAAGTAGAGTTATTCTAGAAGAACTGAGACGTGAGACACCAAGTACTTCAGTACCAACAGTATAAGAGGATGAACCACAAATAACTGCACAACGTGTCACAAATGTTATACCACAACCGATAGTGCCTCGTCGTAGTGGGAGGGTTGTGATACAACCTGATAGACATATGTTCTTGGGAGAGTCGTCAGACTTCGTCCCTGAGGAACAAGATTATGATCCCTGTACCTACAATGAAGCACTCCAAGATAAAGATGCAGAGTCTTGACAAAAAGCAATGATATCTAAAATAGAATCTATAAATTCTAATCAGGTCTGGGAGCTTGTAGAACCACCCGTTGGTGTAAAAGCCATTAGATGCAAGTGGGTCTATAAGAGAAAAAGAGGATCAAACGGTAAGGTTGAAACCTTTAAAGCTCGGCTTGTAGCAAAAGGTTTTACTCAAAGAGAGGGTATCGATTATGAGAAAACCTTTTCTCCTGTAGCCATGCTTAAGTCTATTCGGATTCTTTTATTTATTGCAGCTCATCTCGATTATGAGATTTGGCAAATGGATGTCAAGACAGCTTTCCTTAATGGAAGTCTTGAGGAAAACATCTATATGAAGCAACCAGACGGGGGAGCATCTTATTTGTAAGCTCAAGAAGTCCATTTATGGACTTAAACAAGCTTTCAGATCTTGGAACATATGTTTTGATCAGGTGATAAAATCCTATGGATTTGATCAATGTCAAGATGAATCATGTGTATACAGAAAGTGTGACGGAAATGTGGTGGTGTTCCTAGTACTTTATGTGGATGACATCTTGCTCATTGGAAACAATGTGAAGGTATTATCTGATGTAAGGGTATGGTTATCCAAACAGTTTGATATGAAGGACTTGGGAGAAGTAGGTCACATCCTTGGGATCAAAGTTCTACGAGATCGCAAGAAAAGGATGTTGGGCTTATCCCAAGCTTCCTATATCGGTACTGTACTAACTCGTTTTAGTTTGCAAAATTCTAAGAAAGGTTTTTTACCTTTTAGACATGGAATTGTTCTATCAAAGGAGCAGTATACGAGGACACCTAAAGAGATAGAGAACATAAAGGCAGTTCCTTATGCTTCAGCAGTAGGAAGCTTAATGTATGCAATGCTATGTATGAGACCAGACATCTGCTTTGCCGTAGGCATGGTCAGCAGATATCAGTCTAACCCAGGACAAGAGCACTGGACTGCCGTAAAGTATATTTTAATGTACCTGAAAAAGACTAAAGAGTATATGCTAGTTTACCTTGGGGTATACAGACTCAGATTTTCAGTCAGATAGGGATTCCAGGAAATCTACCTCAGGTTATGTGTTTACTTTGGAAGGTGGAGCCATTGTGTGGAGGAGTATCAAGCAAAAATATATTTCTGATTTCACCATGGAAGCCGAGTATGTGGTAGCCTCTAAGGCAGCCAAAGAAGCGGTTTGGCTCAGAAACTTTCTGTTGGACTTGGCTGTGGTACCTAGTTTGCCTAAGTCTATTAGACTTTATTGTGATAATAGTGGTGCAGTTACAAACTCGAAGGAACCATGAGCCCATAAGACAGGCAAACACATTGAGCGCAAGTACCACCTGATACGAGATTTCATAAAGAAAGAAAAAGTTGCTGTGATCAAGATAGCATCAGCCGACAACGTAGCTGATCCCTTTACAAAGAGCTTACCATCTAAGGCTTTTGACAGTCATGTTGAGGAAATGGGAGTCAGATGTGTAGCAGCATGGCTTTAAGTATAAGTGGGAGATTTGTAAAAGTATACTGAAAAGCAATGCTTTGAGTATAAGTGGGAGATTGTTAGGGTTATATACTAAAAGCATCACTTTTGTAGTAACCTTATTTCCTTAAATTTTGAATGAGAATCATATGGACAAATGTTTGCATGTTGTATTTGTTGCAAGTGTTAATGCAAATGTCTGATATTCTATATTGTAGATAATATGGTGTGTGGTGTCACACAGAAGATCATATTATCAGTTTTCTATGGAGTATATAAATAGTTCACAACCTAGATAGACTTGGACAATCTATTGGAAAGGTTGTAGTGTAATCTGGTATTAGTCTATCTTGACTATAGGTTTACACTAGTACACTTTGTGTGTATTGAACAGGACCACTTGAGGTTGTTCTCTTTGTACTGACTACATAAGAGAACAAACACCTCCATTATTATGGATGCTTGTGCTCTTAATCCGGATATAATAACGAACATGTATATACAGTGTGCATTACTTTGACTCATAAAAGAGTGTAATTCATTATGGATCAACAACCTCTATGAATTGGGTAATAATATTGTATGTATGATGGGCTGTTGATTATAAATGGAATCCATGTCCCGATACATCGGTTTGATGATGTCCTCTTAAGGAGCTCATAAGGATTATCATGTAAACCCTGCAGGTGGATTATATCCGACATGACAAATAAAGTTGAGCGGTACTACTTAAGGATAAAAGATGTCGAATCAATATAGTTGTCAGTAACTTAATTTGATTGACGTACATACGATATCTTAACATGGGAAGCCAAACAAGCATATAATAAAAGGAGCCAACAAACATAATTTCGGATTAGGGAGGTAGTGCAACAATAGCTCATTAGTGGACCGAGCTATTGTTAATGGGCCTGGATTGTGTGTTCGGGCTGAACACGGGATATCCAGATCCCTTAGGAGGCCTAACCCTAATTTCTCCTTATGGTCCCTGCCGTAGCCTATATATATCCTCTATTCTATGGCCGCCAGATTACTGATCAGAAATCTAAAATTTGCTCTAAATTCGTGATTCACGTAAGGAGAGAAAGAGAAGGATGCCAAGGAGAAGAAAAGGTTGGAAGATTGTCACCCACACAACGTCCAACTCGAGAAAGGAATACGTGCAGAAGATCTTAGGGTCGTCCGCTCGAGATTGCCAGGAATTACTTGTCTTTTTTCCGCCGCAGGTATAATTCGTGAACCCTAGTTTCTGCCTATGAAGGGTTAGAACACGTATTAGATTTGTTTAACTTTCTATCGATCAATACGCACACCAAAGGAAGGGTCCTGGGAATCCCCAGTTCCATCAAGTACCAACTACACATACTGGAAATCACGATTGAGTTTCTTCTTAAAATCTCTAGATTTCGACCTACGGTCCATTGTAGTTGATGGCTATAAAAAGCCTTCCCGTATTTTTTTTAACGGATAATTGGTTGAAAATCACATGACAAGTATGCTGACTCTGAAAAGAAAGAGGCCAGTATTGACACACGTACTATTGATGCTTTATTCTGTGATTTAGACTTGACTAAATTTAACAGGGTGTCCACTTGTACAACATCCAATGAAGTGTGGATACATTCGAAGTTACACATAAAGGCACGACGCAAGTCAAAGAGTCTAAGATTGGCAGACTTACTCAAGAGTATGAGTCATTCAAGATGAAGCCAAACGAATTTGTTACTCAGATGTCTACAAGATTTCTGGATATTGTAAATCCTTTGTCCTCCCTAGGCAAGGAATACAATAATCATGAGAAGATTTGCAAATTGCTACGAACTCTTACAAAGAACTAAATTTTGAAGGATACAACAATTATCGAAGGAAAGGACCTCACTACCATGTCTCCTGAAATGCTCATGGGAATGCTACTCACTCACGAGCTAGAACTTCATGACTTTGAAGACACTACAACAAAAGAGAAATCAATCGCACTCAAAGCTCAACACAGAAGGACTGTTGAAAAAGATTCTAACGACAGTGACTCTAACATTGAGGATCAAGCTCTCTTAGTGAAGAAGTTCAAGAAGTTCATGAGATTCAACCGAAGAACAAAGGAACACAACAGCAACAATAAAGAAGATCCAATCTGCTATGGTTGCAAGAAGAAATGACACATCAAGAAGGACTGTCTGACAACATCGTCATTAACCAGGAAAGACAACAAATATGAAAAGAGTTACCTGAATGAAATCTACTTCTAGAAGATACACTAACATCAGCATATGGCATGAAAGTGAATCCAGCGACTCAGAAAATGAATAATTAGACGATGCTGCAAATGTATGCTTAATGGCATATGATCAGGTAAACACTAATCCCTTGTTTGATACATATGATGATTTTACCTTTAAACAATTATGGGAAGCCTTTAGTGACATCTTAGGAGACTACAAAAAACTGCATAGCAAATACCAGAACTCTAAGAAGGTACTTGAAGAGTACAAATATGAAATAGGAAGACTTATCGACTTACTAGATGAGGTTAGAAATTATGAGAACCCTAGTGAGACTGGTGAGCTTTCTTCTGTCAACTGCAACTATACGAGACTACACAGCTATCCGAAAAAAAAGACAAGACCGTTGCCAAACTTGAGGAAGACCTACTCAAGGAGAAGAAGAGCCTTCAACATGCACTAGTCAAAAATGATACACTCACAGCTGACTATACCATGCTTTATGACACTTCCAAAAAGATAGAAATTAGGCTTGAGGTTGCTGCTTCCTACCCTAACCCGTGTCAATTAACGAAACATTGAAACACAGTCAAAACCAACATTATTAGACCAAACATAGCTAAACCTTTGCCCAAGAAGACTAACCGACATGCATTCTACTACAAGTATCCAACTAGAAAACCAAGACCTACCAATTATGTACAACACACTTTACCTAACACTCATCATGCTAGATGTCATTATTGTGGCGGGTAAAGTGCATTTAAACCATCCTTAGATTTGCCTCGTTAGCAAACTATGACCTTTTAGAAAACTTAAGTAGTTTACACCTCCCACAAAACCTATTTTCCTTAGAATGGCCCTTCCCATAAAATGGACGTTAGAAGTAGCCATTACAAGCAATTTTTTGGGTAAAGTAAATTTTGCACTACCCAAAATACCCCTCAGAAACTAACGTTAACATTGTGGCTCCCTTTCATTCTCTAGATATAGAAATGGTTTTGAAAGTCATGCAGCCAAGCTTTCTATTTTCTACTTTTTTGACCGATTTGTTGGAAAAATAACATTATATTTTTTATCTTTCTTTTTTTACTTATTCGCTCTCATTTAATGTATTGAAGCTTTTTCTTACTTACAAATCTCATATCCAACTCCAAATTATGGCCAGTAGCTCGCAATCTTTATTCTCAAGACGTCCAAATATATATTGTTGAAGAACAATTTATTTCTATTGTAGATTAATTAGTCTATTGAAGATTTCATGGACACCAACAAATACTGAAAGATCTACGGGTGTGCAAATCTTCTAACAAATTCTTATGGTTTTCTACTATGGGTGTAACGCCCAGTTCCGAAATACTTTGGACTAAGTACGTAGACATGCTAGCTGTAGTGCCCTGCTCCTAGCAGTTCACTATGTAAGGCTTGTGGCTTGGTTAACACATTCGGAACCGAGTATTGGAGAAACTTACCGTAGGCATCGAATCGATCACAGACAAATGCATATGAACCTTTCCAACTAATGGATTCGTTTCTATTGAAATGCATCCAAGAGTTTTCTCTGGATGTTTTGCTGCTGGTTTTGCTGCTTGGTTTTGATGGATGCTTTTCTAAATTATTTTCGATGATTTGATTCTTGCCTTTTTTCATCGATTTGCATAGCATTCATTCTTGAGAATTCTGAGAGAAGAAAACATAACGAGACAGAGTATTAACCAAACTTTTGGTGCCATTACAGACTGAAACATGACGAAAAGCTAAGCGCGCAAGTATTCCTCTCTCTCTCAGCGATTCTCTAATTTGACGAGTGTAGATCTCTGTGGTAGTATTGTCCCTCTCGCTATTCCTTCATGCCAACTAAATAATTGTCTTCGTAACGCCCCGGTCCCAAAATACTTAGGACCAAGTACGTGGACATGCCAGCTGCATATATATGAAGAATACTCCAATATATGGAATCCTCATATATATATACATAAGCTATAATAATATAAATCGTAGGCCAGAACATCATAAAACTATATCTCATCCATAGCACACGCAGAAGATATAAGAAGTAAAAGTTAGAATAAATGAGTGAGTCAAAAAATAGCCGGGTGGACATGCCCACACCAAATAGCTATGATAATAATCTTAAATAAAGTTGATGTCCACTATGACTCTCAAAGATTAACATAAATCTTGATATCAACGGAAGATGCCTCGTCATCGAGGTATGAAGGTTCCAGTGCCGATCCATACTCCTGCGAGAAATTGTCTATACCTGGAGAGATCACCAGGTCCTGAGAGGGACGTAACATGATACAGGACGAAAATGGCATATGAACTGGATATAAATGTACCATAAAATAAAGATAAAAGTAAAGTGTCCAAACCATAACACGGCTCAATATCCCATCATTGAAACAGTAGGCTACCCCTACAACCAAACAAGGACAAGGGATAACATACTATTCCGTGATATGACATTTTTCTATGACATAACTGGAACATGTGTGGACACACACAAAAAAGAAGAAGAAAATACTGTCTTTTCTTTATTGGCGCAAGATACCACAAATCGAATACGCCTGAGAGATCCTGCGCTGATGATCCCCGAGTACAAAAAAGAATTATAGGGAATGGGACGATGGAGATCGAGCGACAGTTGCTCCTTTACTCCGTTGACACTCCGATTACAACAGTGGAAGAAAACCTAAAAAAATTGCTAACTCTCGGCTCACTGGCAAGAAGTGCATCAATTTGGCTCTTGAAAATGCTCTCCGTTCGGTCCTTTGAAGTGGGATGAGGCCCCCCTTTTATAGTCGTTCTTGAGCTGGGATGATGTTATGCTTCCATATGAAGGAAATACACTGGTTTTCATGTGGGCGCATAGTCCTGTCTTGGGCGCATAGAGTGTAGGCGCATGCAGGTTACGGGATCGTAGGTTGGTCATGGTGTTGACGTGGCCGCATGCTTCGGTGCACGACTGCTCGTGGAGACTGACGTGGCCGTGCGCTTCGGTGCATATTGTAACGCCCCAGTCCAAAAATACGTAGGACCGAGTACGTGAACATGCCAGCTGCACATATACGAAGAATACTCCAATATATGGAATCCTCATATAGGCACATAAGCTGTAAATAAATAATCACAGGCCAGAATAACATATCTAATCTCATCACAGCTCAACACAGAAGATAAGAAAGTCTAAATAAATAAAGGAGAGTATCAAAAGATAGCCGGGTGAACATACTCACTCCAACAGCTATAAAAAATAGTCTCACAAGATCGGAGTCCGACCTCCGCAAAATAGAAAGAAAAGAGATGTAAAGAATGTCTACAACTGTCTCAAATATAGAATAAACTAGAAATCAGTAGTGACTGCCTCGTCATCAATGTAAGATAGCTCTAATGCCGCTCCGTACTCCTGTGGAAAATCGTCTAAACCTGGAGAGATAACCAGGTCCTCAGGGGACATAGCAAGATACAAGAAAACACCATGCCATATAAACTGTGATAATATAATAAGAGAAAAGGTATGCATGCAATCGGGTTCCTGACCATTCTACTGTGAATATGCAGTTGAGATACAATCCTTCGACGCATGAGCCCTGGCTATAATCGGGATCGGCATAGTTCCCATAAAGGGTACCAGGGGCCTACGTCCATAACGCTCGGGAAGCATCAGAGGGCACCATGTGCAAGGGCTACGTCCATAACGCTCTGGAAAACGTCAGAGGGTGCCAGGGGCCTGCGTCTCCAGAGAAGCGCACAGGTAATCATGGAAGTGTAAAGAAGCCTATACGTCAGGTATTGTTCTCTCCACCCAATGCCTAGTATCATCATCTCCATGACTGATATGAACCTCTAGTAACCGCCAAGTCTTCTAACATGCAATACTATTGGCAGTTACTCCTATCCGTCGCACGCTCCATACGTATCGGTGGCCAGCCAACTACGCAAAAATGTGTCCTACATGTGACTCACATCACGTGATACAACAAGTGTCAAGGCCATATGAGATATACTAATACCTCAACATCAATGGGTGGTCAATAAGCTAAGTCAATGCAAGAGAATAAATAAAGCAAGAAAAACGACCGATAGAATAGCTTGCACCCAAGTATGACTTGGACGCACAGTATAAATATCATGAAACAAAATGCTAAAAATAACAACTGAAAATAAGAATATAATAATCACAGAGTAAGGTGGCAAGGTATCTTGCCTGATGGTGCAAAGTGGCAAGTCCAAGTAATCACAATGTCAGCCAAGAAACGTCACAATCTCCAAACAACTTCTGACGCTGAAGAAGATATACCTAGGAAATGCCTGTCCAAAAGTCAAATTCTGGAACAGGGGCAAAATCATAATTTTGGGTCAAAATGATGTCTGCCGTTGGACCCGCTTTGCACCGAAACGCGTGCCAAAGTCGACGGTCTCTAAAGTCGTCAAACTACATGTCTACGGTTTCAGTTTGAGGAGAGGAACTCAACGGTATGTCCAGTTTTGGATTCCGATTAGCCGTGCACAAAATCGCCCGTTTGAGTGGGTCATAGGCCCGCCAAAAATGGGTTCCGATTCGACCTTCTCAGAATCGAACCAAACTTGGCACACAGGACCAGAATTTCGATCCGGACATGTTAGCGCAAGTTTTGTCTTGAATCGACGACTGTACACGAAGTTATGGACAAGTTTGTAAAACGTCGATACGTGGGTATCTCGATGGATACGCGTTGATTTCGTCGCGCACACGCGACGAAACTGAGTTCCGTCAGTTCCCACATGTCGGTAACGTCTATATGCGCCTTTCGATGCATGTAGCACACAACCACGTTGCCCGATTTGTCGGGGCGTACGTCGTATAGGAGGAAATTTTCTAAAATCTACTATTTTGAAAACAGTTTTTTCTCAAGTTCAACACTGATTTATTTCTCACACAGAAATCAAAATATAGATCTACAAGTTGCGCTTCAATCGTGGTTATGTTGTCTTCACACATATTCAATTTGTTTTACAAAACAGTCGAAGAATCGCCAAGATTTTAGCTTCCAAATATGGGTTTGGGACTGCCCTGAAACCGATCTATTTCGACAGTTTTTCGGGAAATTTGGTTCGAAAGACCGAGAGATATATAGGGTTTTCGCTTGATTCTATTAGAAGGGTTTTGAAGAGGGTTATGTCTACTATACATAGCATTCGATAGATCAAACTTTCGTTGGATAGAATCAAAAATATTTGGAATTGAAATCGGGTACCTGGGTTCTTCGAAAACAGAGTGTTCTATGTTTAACTATCGACTCCGAGTGGTTGGACGGCGAACCGGACGTCGGCGACGGTGGGCAGGAGATCGACGGTGAGCGCGGGGTGTGGGGGAAGGTTGGCGTCCTTGGGGTCGAAGGGTTTTTTTTATTATGAGAGGGGGTTAGGGTTTAATTAGATGAGCGGTTGTATATATATACAGCGTCGATGATCCTATTTCGAATAGGACTAAAGCTAAGGGGGCTCGGGTTATTACTCTTAGCAGCAGTTGCTGCTATGCCATATATTAGGTGGGGTCGGGTGTTTCCAATAGCAGCTGTAGCTGCAAAGCTAAGCTTTGCATAAGAGAGGGGGCCGGGTGAGGTGGATCGGCCCCACGTGGGTTGGTCCCCTCCCCCCTATATTTTTTTTTTATAACAATAACCAGTTATATATATATATATATATATATATATATATATATATATTTTTATATATATATATATATATATATATATATATATATATATATATATATATATATATATATATATATTAAGCAAGCAATAAACTCCTAAAAATTTACCAACAAATTCCTAAAAATTCTAGAATTTACTATATACCTTATTTAATAGAATATTAACAGCACACATATAATATATACACACATGCATTTCTATTTACGTGCATATACCAAATAAATAAAAATAACTTTTAAGGCACTAAAATAATTTAGGAAAATATTGGGGGTTTACACACATTTTGATCATGGCTTTGACGAGTCAGGCTTGGGCGCATAGCCATGTCTCGGGCTATGCACCCTCCTTTTAGGGGAGCTAGTCTTGGGCGCATGGACCTTCACAGGCTGGGCGTATAGAGCTTCACTGGCTGGGCGCATATAGCTTCACTGGCTGGGCACATAGAGCTTCACGGGCTAGGCACATAGAGCTTCATTGGCTTGGGCGCATGGGGCTTCATTGCTGAAATTTTTTCATGCTTCTACAAGACTCCTATCAAAGTTTTTGATACTTGAACGAGTTCGAAATACTTTGAAAGAAACATGGATCGTCTTCTCGTGATGCAATGGGCGCATAGAACGGTTCTCTCCTTGGGCGCATAGTATTTGGCCAGCCTGTCAGAGAGATACAACTGTTGAGATCTTCCTCGAAATCTGAACTGACAGATTCATCGGGGTAGAATTTTAAGCGGTCCATCCTTCATACGTTGTCCACGTCAGCAAGTGGCAGTCGCATAGTGTGCAAGGGGCTGGTTCTTTATATTGGCGCATAGGCCATTATGGGCGCATAGGCGCATAAAGCTCGTGGGTGCATAGGAAGTGTCCTGTGCCTATAAATAGGCCCTAGAGGAGGGAGAGAGAGTTCATTATTCTCTTCTCTTAGAATTTTTCAGAAACTCTTCATCTTCTTTCTTTGAGAACCATGTCTCCCAAGGTCGCCAAGAGATCCACGAAGGGCAAGGGGGCTGCGCCGAGTGGCTCTCCTCCCGCGGCAATGTCCTCGGCAGTCCAGGACCGGATTTATGGTGAGGGCATGCTTCAAAAAATAAAGTCTCGAGCGTTAATTTGCGACGCTCAGACTTTTATTCTGCATGGGTACTTGCGCCTAAGGAAACATACTTCTGTGAGCATCATTATGCGCCCACAGAAGTAATACGCCAACACTATGGTGTGCTATGCGCCCACGTGTTGCCATGTTATGCGTCCACTAACTGTGGCATGTTATGTGCCCATGTACTGTTTGTGTGTTATGCGCCCACATGTTTGTTTCGGGCGCATATCCCTTTGGGCACGTATCCCTTTGGGCGCATAAAAGCCTTTCAGAACTTAGTTTTTCCTGTATTTTTTTGAGTCTGACTTTCTTTCTGTCCCTTTTCATATTTTGTAGGGATCAGGCTAGCAAATTTCTCCAGGACCGAGATCGACAATTTTGGGCATGGTGAAGATGCAACACTTGACACACACATCAGAGAGCTCAGGACTTTTCGTGTTTTGGAAGGGTTTTTCTCAGATGGTAGGAAGAACCTTTATACATCGAAGAGTCGGACGGTAGTTGGGCGTCATCATGGAAGTTCTATTTTTACGGTTCTTTAGGTAGGCAAAAGCAACACTAGAGATGTTGTTTTGAAGGTATGACCTCTTGGAGGAATGGGCCTAGGACGTCCGCAATATGGAAAAGAGAAGATCACCATTTGTAGATGCTTTTAGCATGCTCTATTTACCCTCCTCCGTGTAGATTCTCGAAGGTTCAACAGCTTTGTTTGCTTTTCAGCAGTAAAACATGACTTCTTTCGAGGGCCACAAAACTGCTTTTTTTGGTCGAAGGCGTAGTGCTGCAAAATTGACCAAACTATGTGTTGCTGATGAGTAGTAGATCTTCCCTTCTCTTGGACATCAAATGTAATCCTTTACCTCTTGCCCAGATGAAGAGATGAAGAACTTTTTGATTTTCTCATAAGATGTAGTCCTGTGAATGTAACTAATTTTGAATAAATAGAATGCATTCACTCCATTCATTGTTTGTGGTATTTATGGTGCTTGTATTAGGGGGTCTAATACAACATTTGTGTAGAGGGTATCCCGCTAGGGGACCCCCTCTCTCTTTTTGTTTAGACCTATTGTGTAGGACCGTTGAGCACCTCTAGAAGGGGGTGAATAGAGTGAGTGCGAGTGCAGCAAAAAATAATCACCAATTTAAATTTTAAACTGTGGCAGTAAATAAGAGACATAAATAAAGCAAGAGATAGAGAGATCAAACTCAGTGACACAGCGATGTATACTGGTATCCCTCTGAGAGGACTAATCCAGTCTCGAGTACTCTTGCTCGATGTTAATCCACAAAGGCACAAGCTAATTGAGAGCTTGCAGTCTCTTACAACACCGTGCTTGGTGACAAGTGCACGACCAACATCACAACACCGTGCTTGGTGACGAGCGCACGACCAGCTCCACAACAAAGATAATTGTTGTACTTTGAACAACCACTTTACAACTCTTGAACACCAAAAGACTCTAGATCGAAATAGATATCACTGGTTTTTGGCTAAGAGGAGTATAGGTGTGATATAAAATTTTTTGATCGGGTGAAAACACTTATTGAATAGAGAAGAGAAGATGAAGAATGAATGAGTGATTTGAAATGAAAAACTCTCTCCTGTTTATATGTGTTTTCTGAGACCGAACTCGGGTAGAGTTCTGATGCAAAGATTTCGCATATATACGTTGCATGCAGATTTGGAGGCAACAGATATTTTAATTCAAACAGACCGAACTCGGGAAGAGTTCAGACCGAACTCGGTTTGAGTTCTGTCTAGGATAATTTTGAATATTTGTCAAATTCTGTTGCAAAAATGAATTTAAACTTTTGGTAAAATTGAATGGGAATAGGTAGGCTTTTTAGAAATATGGACTGAGATTAACCTAAGCCAGTATTATCTAGTCAATCTTACAATTTAAATCCTAGACTCAATAAAGATAAAATACATAATAAATTGTAAAATGACTCGGACTAGATCCCAATGAAAGTAATCTTCAGATAGATGATTTGTGCGCTTGATGATGCAGTAGTACGACGCTTGTTGATATTGATTTCACACGTCCTGAAATGATTAGCAGCAGTCTGTATATTTTGTGTATTGAATTAAGTCCATATCGATTATTAAAATCGGGTGTGACCATGGAATGAGCCAACAATCTTCCCCATTTTCATAATTGACAAACTTAAGACTATACCAAAATATATTTAAAAATAGAACAAATAAAATGTACCTGAAAAAAATTATTTTGTCTTGGATTGTACGCTTTCTTTGACTTTTGATTTTTGGTATGTACTCTCTCTCCCCCTTTGTCAATATAAAAATGACTTTGGCTCCCCCGTGATATGTGAAGCCAACAAGTTTCAACAAACAGACAAAGTGAAGCTAAAAAGATGACCAAATAACATAAAGTGCATAAAAAGATAACTAGTACTGAAATAAACTGAGAATATCAGGCATAACAATGTCTCACTGAAAGGAAAAGATACAATCATAATCATAAAGTGCTAAAAATGTCTAACTAAAAAGTTTAGACATAACAAAAAAACTACGTCATAAGATAGATCATCAGCAAACATCATATCCACTATCCACCAGCTAAGTCCGTATCACATAGTGGGGTCATCACCGCCAGGAGCATCCGGAGGAAAGTAAGCAGCAGTAGGATCGAAGTTAGGGAAAGTTACCTCATCTCTGAACCTGGGTCAAGGGAAGCCTGGGTGAGGAAGGATAGTCACTGGATGTGATGGGTCCTGGGAGAGACTCTAGTAGAGATCAGCAATGCCATTCCGCAACACCTGAGCCTGGGTGATGTGGCAGAACTCTGAGTCAAGGTAGCTCTCATGACGTTGCGCAGAGAGAGCAACAAAGTCATCAAACCGCTGATAAAATCCTGGGTCAAAACCCGGAGCAGGGGCTGGAGCAGGAGTTGGAGCATGAGCATCAGGAGGAGGAGCCTCAGCATCAGCATCTGGAGCAGGCTGAGCTCCAGGAGGCAGAGGTAGAGAAGGGTAACGACGAGATATGCTGAGCTCTACGGCTGTGGAGAAGTAGGCATAGGTTTGAAGATCAATTTTATACCTTCGAAAGATGGAGGCCAAGTGCATGGGATAGACCAGGTTACATCCTACATTTCTGCAGTTCAGCATCTAGGCCATCATGGTCTTGGAAAACGAAAAAGGAATGCTAAAATGGATATAATACGTAGCGGACAGCTCTAAGAAAGTGATCTCATCAGATGATCCTTTCTTTGGATGGAGAACTGAGAAAATAAATCGATGGAGTTCATAGAAGTTTTGGTTAAGATCTCTTGAAAAGACTCTTCTAAGAATAGGTCGTGGATGGAAAAGTAGTTCTTTGAAGGCGTTGAGAGTGACATCTTCTGGGAATTGGATATGATGGATATCCACAAGAACTTCACCCACATCAGGAACATAGAAATATTCGCTGATATCAGTGGTGCTGAACTCCAATTCTTGCCCAGCAATGCAAGAATAGAAGTTTTCGTTTGGTTTTACCTGCAAGTTGCAGAAAAACATACGGACAATATTGTCATAGATGTTTTCGGCTACTTCAAAGAAATCACGATAGCCGAGATGGTCAAATGTGGGAGCGTACTCAGAAAAAATAGTAAAGTTAACATAAGCTCCAGCACATATTCTACGACCAGAGAATGAATCAAACCAAAGGTCATAAAATTCTTTGTCAGGGAATAAACCAGAGTCAAAATCATCAGAACCTATGGGTCTAGTAGGACTGAAAAGACTAGTTGGGACATAATCAGAGGATAAAGATCCTGCTTGGGAGGGATCACCCTGTCTTCTCTGACGCTTGGGATCTATAGATGAGAGTAAAAGAAAATTGAAGTACCTTAGAAAGAAGGAAGAAGATGAAGTAGAGTAGCCCACTAGAACTCTTTGAAAGCTTGAATGGAAGGATGAGGAAGAAGTTTTAGGAGTAGTAGAGGTTTTTTCACGAGATTGTTCTGTGAATAAGAAGAAGGAAGAAGGGGTTTATAAAGGGCTAGGGTCGGCTGTTCAGTTCTGGAAGCTGAACAGCGCCGACCGAACTCGGCCCAAATTCGGCCTGAACTCAGTCAGAGTTCAGTCCGAGTTCGGTTACTTGTATTTTTGAGGTCATAACTGCAGTATTGTGTTTAAATTCTGAATTTATGACAGTTGACTTCTATATTTAATAACTTCTATTATTTTGGGTTAGCTGCAGGGGTACTGTCCCAGCTAACGGAGGTTCACCGGAGAACACTTAAGTACCGATTCGCTTCGTCCGTAGTCATGGTGACAAACAGACCCTTTGTAGGCTTGTACCAAAAATAATTTTTGTTAAATAAATTATGAAGTTTAGAGTCATAAAACTAAATTTAATTACCATACTACACTATGAATCTGAAAATTCAAGTATACCGAGCTCTCGCCTCATTATGTTAAACCGATCTTCCGCCAGTGGTTTTGTGAAAATGTCTGCTAGTTGATGATCTGTGTCAATAAACTCTAACCAGATATTCCCTTATTGTTGGTGATCACATAAAAAGTGATGACGTATCTCAATGTGTTTTGTACATGAGTTACATACAGGGTTCTTAGTCAGATTAATGGTGCTAGTTTTATCACAATAAATGGAAATCTTAGTGTAATGCAGATTGTAGTCTTCTAAGGTTTGTTTCATCTACAAAATTTAAGCACAGCAATGTCCTACGGCAATATACTCAGCCTCAGTAGTTGATAATGCTACGGAATTTTGCTTCTTGCTAGACCAAGAGACTAAGGCCTTTCCTAGGAAATGATACCTACCTTTGGTACTTTTACGGTCTACTTTGCATCTTGCAAAATCCGCATCCTAGTAACCTATTAGGTCAAAGGATTTGGTTTTAGGATACGACAAGTCGACTGTAGAAGTTCCCTTAAGGTATCGGAAGATTTGCTTAACGGCACTTAGGTGTGATTCCTTAGGATTTGCCTGGTATCGTGCAAAGATGCAAACACTGAACATAATATCAGGACGACTAGCAGTTAAATATAATACGCTACCAATCATACCTCGATACTTATGCTGGTCGACAGGTTTGCTACTTTCATCAGAATCAAGATTTATGGATATAGCCATAGGAGTTCTAATAGGCTTTACATTATCGAAGTAGTACTTTTTCATTTTTCAGTATGTCCTTCGTATACTTGGCTTGATTGATGAATGTTCCCTTTAAGTGTTGTTTGATCTGAAGTCCTAGGAAGAAGTTTAGCTCTCCCATCATACTCATCTCAAATTTACTCTGCATACACTTAGCAAACTCTTGACAAAGTTTTTCATTAGTAGAACCGAATATAATGTCATCAACATATATTTGCACAAGAAGAATGTCATCATTTAAAGATTTGATAAACAAAGTTATATTAACTCTTCCTTTTAAAAAACCATTATCAAGTAAGAAGGCACTTAGGCGTTCATGCCAAGCACGAGGTGCCTGTTTGAGTCCATAGAGTGCTTTCTTAAGCTTGAAGACGTGATCAGGTTTTTGAAAATCTTCAAAACCAGGGGTTGTTTCAAAAAAAAATTTCTCTTTTAAAAATCCGTTCAAAAATGCACTTTTTACGTCCATATGAAATAATTTAAAATCATTAAAATATGCAAATGCACAAAACATACAGATGGCTTGTAGTCTAGCAGCAGGAGCATATATCTCATCATAATCAATACCTTCTTCTTGATTATAACCTTGTGCCACTAGACGTGCTTTGTTGTGTAGAACTTGTCCATTTTTACTAAGTTTATTTCGGAACACCCATTTGGTACCAATTACCGATTGACCAATAGGTTTAGGAACGAGTTCCCAAACTTGGTTTCTCTCAAATTGATTTAGTTCCTCTTGCATGGCATCAATCCAAAACTCATCAGAAAAGGCATCGTCTATATTCTTAGGTTCTATTTGAGAAATGAAAGCTACATTTGCTGCTATTTCAGAATCCCTAAGAGAGGAGCGTGTACTTACACCTTTTGATACATCACCTATGATGAGTGTCTCTGGATGATCTGGTAAGAACTTTAATGAATCAAATTTTTGAGTCAGGTTTTCCACATGACTCTTCTTAGTTTTTGCTTGTACATCTTCATCATCATTGTCGCTAGATCTGTGACTATTGAGCTCATCAAAAGTAACGTTAATTGATTCTTCAACAATCATAGACCTTTTACTGAAAATTCTATATCCCTTACTCTTAGCAGCATATCCAAGAAATATCCCTTCATCTGCTTTAGAGTCGAACTTTTCCAAGTTATCCTTGGTGTTCAGGATAAAACAGCTACATCCAAAAACTTTGAAATAAAAAATGTTTGGAATCCTTCCAAACCAAAGTTCATATGGTGTTTTTTTCGAGATTGGTCAAATTAACACCCTATTTAAAACGTGACAGGCTGTGCTAACAGCTTTTGCCCAAAAATATTTAGGAAGATTATACTGATTAATCATGACTCTAGCCATTTCGCTTAGAGTACGATTCTTCCGCTCCACAACACCATTCTGTTGGGGAGTTCTAGGACAAGAAAATTCGTGATAATACCCACTATTATGACAAAACTTTTTGAAATCAGAATTTACGAATTCGCCACCATGATCACTTCGGATATGAGTAATCATGAAGCCTTTTTCGTTTTGTGCCTTTTTGCAAAATATCTAAAATTCAAAAATAGCATCACTTTTGTTTGATAAAAAGTAAACCCAAGTAAAGCGTAAGAAATCATCAACAATAACAAAAACACAGAGCTTACTGCCAAGACTAGCGACTCTACTAGGACCAAATAAATCCATATGTATCAAATGCAAAGGTCTAGAAGTACTTACATCATTGATAGATTTAAATGTAGACCTATGTGCTTTGTTTTTTTCACAGTCAGTACATACCATATCTCTCTTGAGTGGAATCTTAGGGAGTCCTTTTACCAATTTCTTAGCGCTCAGTCATGAGATAGTGTCCATATTTGTATGCCCTAGTCTCATATGCCATAGCCAGCTTTCATCTAAATTTGCTAATAGGCATCTTCCTGCATTAATATTCTCCAAAAGAAAACATAAATATTATTTTCTCTAATCCCTTCATATACGGGATAACCAGATGACATATCATATATATGGTACATTTGGCTTTTACAAAATTGATACCATAACCATTATCAGCCAAATGACTTATGCTTAGTAGGTTATGTTTCAATTCTTGACTAGACAAACATCCTTTATTACTGGATAAGAAGATATACCGACAGTGCCATTACCAATAATATCACCACTCAAATTATTTCCGAAGGAGACGTATCCTTCTTTTTTCATCGATAGCCTGGCAAACAAAGATGCATCACTAGTCATGTGCCGCAAACATCCGCTATCGAGGATCCACTTGCTTTTAGCATGAGAGGGTTGAGGGTCCACCTACAAAATAAGTAGATGAATCCTTTGGTATCCATTTACTGCATGGTCCATATTGATTAGTTTTAGGTCTCCAGAATAAAGTGCGATTGTCAACAAGTTTCCTTGCTAAACAATATTGTGATATGTGTCCTTGTGTACCACAATATGTGTAAGTTAGTTTAGAACCAGTGGTGGTTGAAACTGTGTTGACATGCTTATTTAGTTTCTTGGAAAACCTATAAGTGAAAGCATGGTGATAGTCGTGTTTCTTTCGTGCTTTCTGATTTTTAGTCCTCTTAGGTGTATGCTTAGCATTAGGACTAAACTTAGGCTGTGTCACAGGTATTGCCTGTTTGCCTAACTTGATTTCTAACTTTTTAGAAATTGCAACAGACTCTTCATATTCGAGAGTCTCTGTTCTGTGAATAAGTACTTTTTCTTCTCTATGTCATATAACTCTTATATTTTGATATAGTCTTTTTTTTTTCTTATCAACCTTGAGGATAGCTTCATGATAGTCTACTTTGAGTTTGGCTATCTCTTCCGTGTTACCGGTAGTAGACGTCTCTTTAACATCTTCAATAAGACTAGACGGTCTAGCTATCTCGGTTATGCATACCTTAATCTCTTTTCGAGATTACTTATACTTGTCAAGCACAGTTCTGTGTTCTTCAAGTAATTCGCTAAAGGAATTTTCTAATTCATCGAAAGTAAAATCATCATATAGAGGGTTTGAGGATACCTTATCAAATGTCATAAGACAGACATTGGCATTTTTACAGGGTCTGTCTTCTTCCTCTGTATCACTGGCATCACCTTCATGCCAGATACTTGTGTTGGCATACTTTTGACTGGTTGTTGCTTTTCTACTTGATCTTGCTCTGTCATATGGACTGCTTTTCTTCGAAGTTGGACAGTCCCTCTTCATGTGCCCTGACTTCTTGCATCCAAAGCATATGGTTTCATCTTTATTGCTTTCTTGGGTATCTCTCTTCCTTCTTTTTGATTTCTAAACTTTAGGAATTTCCTGAAGTTCTTCACTAGTAGGGCTTGTTCATCACCATTTGATGATTTTTCATCAGAATCATTGCATGTAGATTTTCTGACTTAAGCTTTGAAGGCAATAGACTTTTCGTTTGGGGTAGCTTTTTCAAACTCTTGTAGATCAAGCTCATGGGTCATGAGCTTGCCCATCAGTATTTCCAGAGACATGGTGGTGAGATCCTGTAACGCCCCAGTCCCAAAGTACATAGGACTAGGAACGTAGATATGCCAGCCGTATAATAAATATACGTAAGCTATAAAATGCAGTAGAACCATAACTAATCTCATCCACACAAAATAAATGAATAAAAGATATCATATAAGGATAATGAATTGTCTTGATACAATATGTTGGGCGGAGACAAATCTACTACCAACAAGTAAAGGAAAAATACATGAGAAAAGAAATGATTTTGGCGAGCGAAGCGAAGACAATCCAAGTGCAATCATCCTCGAAGAAATAGCGATAATCACGGCTAGAGCTAGAGCACCTGCGAAAGACAAGAGCACACACCTGAAGAGATAACTAGGTCCTCAGAGGGACGTAACAAGACACATAATATCATGCCGTATAAACTGAATAAATATTGCTCAAATAAATAAGTCAATCGAATTATAACATGGTCCAATACACACCTATTGAACGAGCGTACCATCCCCCTAACCAAACAAGGACATCAGATGGTAAACTAATTCACGGTGACGTATCTTTCTTTGCTATGAATCCAATATGGTATCCGGACCCCAACAAGGTTCAATATCTTCTCATTGAAGTAGTAAGTCACACCTACAACCAAACAAGGACAATATGTGACGAACTAATTCGCGATAAGTTATTGTTCCAAGTCACGGTCAGATACAAGTACCCAAACCAAAAGTACTCGTACCTATGCCTAACCGTTCTAATGAAATGTAGTTAAGAACAATCCTTCCTACGCATGGGCCCTGGCTAAATAGGATCGGCATGGTCCCCCCTGGGCACCAGAGGCCCCATCAGTAAGAGCATAACGTTTCGCAGAACGTCAGTGGCCGTCAGTAATCATGGGTAATCTGACCCGCGTCTCTGGCGGAGCTCAAAGGTTACAAAAGAAAAAGTGCATCGAAGCCCATACGCTAAGGAATTGCGCTCCCCGCCTAATGCCTACTATGTAGTATCTACAACATTAACCTCTATAACCGCTAAGTCAAACTAGCATACAATTCTATTAGCGGTTATTCCTATCGCACGACTTATACGTATCGGTGGCCAGCCAGTCACGTATATCCGTGTTCTATATGCGACACACAACTTCGTGTTACAACGTGTCAAGGCCAATGAATGCAACACACAAGGTGGTCCCTTAAATCTAGGTTTAATGTGTAAGAAAAATAATACATAGCAGAAAATATAAATGAACAGTAAGTTCTAACAGCTTTTGCCATGTATCACATTTTATTTTGTATAAAGAAAATAATAAATAATGCATGAAATATGAGCTAAAATAAATAAACAGCAAATAGAAAGGTGTTTTGCCTGGTAGGACGCCTGGTGTATTGCAATGATCAATGTGGCACGAACTGCGACTTCGGTGCAACAACTATGCAAGTGGACTTTTGTTGATGGCACGGACAGTTCCATTGGGTCCGGGATGGTTGGAATAGTTAAGGTCGACATAGGGTAGTCTAGAATTGTGAGGAATAGGAGATTTGGGATTGGTCATGGACCTGAGAATGATTGATAGAAATTGGATAGATATGATTTTAAGAAAATTTATAATAAATGAGAACTTATATTTTTGCAAGTTAAAAATAGTATTTAGATAAATACTAAAATATAAAAGAAACTGTGTTCCCAGAAAACTCTTAAGTTTGTAGAAATATAATTTAGGTAGAAAACTATATTTTACTGGTCAAAAATAATTTATATAATTATTTGAAAATCTGAAAGCTCAATTTTTGTCAAACAATAATTTCTAGGATAGTCTATTAAAATAGATAAAATATTTAATAATATATATGGAACTTCTAAACGGCCCAAGCAAAATAATATATTTGTTATAAAATAATTTTAGAAATATTTTATACTAAATAATAATAACAAAATACTAATAGTATAATTCATAAATGCCAATACTAATATCAACAGTTCTAATAATTAATCTAACCAAATATATACTATATATAAAAGAGACATAGATATTAATAATAATAATAATAAATAAACAGAATATTAATAATAGTAATAATAATAATAATAACAATAATAATAGTAATAATGATAATAATAATAAAAACAAAAATAAAAAAAACAACCATCAGTGGTTCTCCCAACCTTAAGAACAAAGTAACCTCTGTAATCAGAAAAAATAGAGAGAGAGAGTTCGAAAGAGAGACTGAGAGGGAGAGAGAGGCGGAGCTAGAGTGAGGGATCGGAGGAGTAGGCAGACGGCTTGTCGACCGGCGGCGGAGGCGGATGTGCAGCCACGCGATGGCGCGGCGCGAGGGCTGTTAAGGCGCTGGGATGGGGAGAGCCGGAAGGGAAGGTGGAGAGGGACGAGGGGACGTCGGTGGGTGGCGCGCGAGGGCGGCGGTCACGGCACGACCGGGAGGGCGGACGTGCAGGCGGCAAGAAGGGGGAAGGAAATGGTCGGGCTGTGGAGGAGGAAGAGAAGAAGAGGCAGCGAAAGACTCGGAGCGGCCTGCGATGGTCGGGACTGAGGCGCCGGTGTCTGGATGGCGGCGTGAGGGTGTCGGCAACCGAGGAGGGGGTCGGTCGCCCACAGCACCGAAGCGATGCTGATCGGCCACGGCCGGTGGGTCGGCGGCGCTCGACCAGACACAGGAACGAGGAGGCGGCCGAAGGGGAAAATTCACGACAAGTTTTTATTCCAAGTCACGGTTAGATACAAGTCCCCAAACCAAAAGTACTCGTACCTAACGGATAAAGGTGCCTAACCGTTCTAAGTAAAATGTAGTTAAGAACAATCCTCCTACGCATGGGCCCTGGCTAAATAGGATCGGCATGGTCCCCCCTTGGGCACCAAAGGCCCCATCAGTAAGAGCATAACGTTACGCAGAACGTCAGTGGTCGTCAGTAATCATAGGTAATTTGACCCGCGTCTCCGGCGGAGCTCACGGGTTACAAAAGGGAAAGTGCATCGAAGCCCATACGCTATGGGATTGTCCTCCCTACCAAATGCCTACTATGTTGTATCCACAATATGAACCTCTATAACCGCTAAGTCAAACTAGCATACAATTCTATTAGCGGTTATTCCTATCGCACGGCTTATACGCAGCGGTGGCCAGCCAGTCACGTATGTCTGTGTTCTACATGCGACATACAACTTCGTGTTATAATGTGTTAAGGCCAATGAATGCAACACACAAGGTGGTCCCTTAAATCTAGGTCTAATGTGTAAGAAAAATAATACATAGCAGGAAATATAAATGAACAGTAAGTTCTAACAGGTTATGCCATGTATCACAGTTTATTTTGCATAAAGAAAATAATAAATAATGCATGAAATATGAGCTAAAATAAATAAACAGCAAATGGCAAGGTATCTTGCCTGGTAGGATGCCTGGTGTATTGTAATGATCAATGTGGCACGAACTTCGACTTTGGTGCAACAACTATGCAAGTGGACCTCTATTGATGGCACGGACAGTTCCATGGGTCCGGGATGGTCGAAATAGTTATAGTCGACATAGGGTAGTCTAGAATTGTGAGGAATAGGAGATTTGGGATTGGTCATGGACCTGAGATTGATTGATAGAAATTGGATATATATGATTTTAAGAAAATTTATAATAAATGAGAACTTATATTTTTGTAAGTTAAAAATAGTGTTCAGATAAGTACTAAAATATAAAAGAAACTGTGTTCCCAGAAAACTCTTAAGTTTGTAGAAATATAATTTAGGTAGAAAACTATATTTTACTGGTCAAAAATAATTTAGATAATTATTTAAAAATCTGAAAGCTTAATTTTTGTCAAACAATAATTTCTAGGATAGTCTATTAAAATAGATAAAATATTTAATAATGTTTATGGAACTTCTAAACGGCCGAAGCAAAATAATATATTTGTTATAAATTAATTTTAGAAATATTTTATACTAAATAATAATAACAAAATACTAATAGTATAATTCATAAATGCCAATATTAATATCAACAGTTCTAATAATTAATCTAACCAAATATATACTATATATAAAAGAGACATAGATATTAATAATAATAATAATAATAATAAAGATAATAATAAACAGAATATTAATAATAACAATAATAATAATGATAATAATAATAAAAACAAAAACAAAAAAAACAACCATCAGTGGTTCTCCCAACCTTAGAAACAAAGTAACCTCTATAATCAGAAAAAATAGAGAGAGAGAGTTCGAAAGAGAGACTGAGAGGGAGAGAGACGGCGGTAGAGTGAGGGGTCGGATGAGTAGGCGGACGGCTTGTCGGCCAACGACGGAGCCGGATGTGCAGCCACGCGGTGGCGCGGCGCGGGGGCTGCAAAGACGCTGTGATGGGGAGAGCCGGAAGGGAAGGTGGAGAGGGACGAGGGGACGTCGGCGGGTGGCACGCGAGGGCGGCGGTCACGACGCGGCCGGAAGGGCGAACGCGCTGGCGGCGAGAAGGGGGAAGAAAACGGTCGGGCGGTGGGTGAGGAAGAGAAGAAGAGACGACGGAGGACTCGGAGCGGCCTGCGATGGCCGGGGCTGAAGCGCCGGTGTCTGGATGCCGGCTTGGGGGTGCCGGTAACCGGGGAGGGGGTTGGTCGCCCATAGCAACGAGGCGATGCTGATCGGCCACGGCCGATGGGTCGGCGGCGCTCGACCAGACGCGGGAACGAGGAGGCGGCCGGAGGAGGAAATCCGACGTGGCCCAGTCGATTGACTCGGCGACGTGCCGGTGGCGCTCGGGTGGTGGAAGACACGACGAATCGACGGCGTACAGCTCAGCGGAGTCTAGGTTAGGGTTTAATTTATGATGGTGGTGGCTATGTTTGATTTTTGGGTTTTTCTTTAGTGGAATTTGGTGGCTGATTGTGGTGATGGCGGTGTTGGTCGGTGTGACGGGGCTGCCGCGGTGTTTAGGAAGTTGTGGTAGGTGGCAGTAGTCGTAGGGCGGTACCGAGGAGGTGGTGGTGGCAGTAGGGTTGTTGACGGTGGTGGTGGTCGAGTACTCCAGGCTGCTGGGAGTCGGGACAGAGGTGGTTCGGAAGAGGGGAGTCCAGGAAGGAGATGGCCGGGTCGAAGGTTGGCTGGTGTCGACAGGGTTAGGACAGGTTTAGGGTTTCAGAAAGAGGATAGTATCGGCATGTGTCCTACGAGACACGTGATGGGTTGACGTCCGGGGTTGTCGGACGCGGATAGGAAAACTACTGTATTTGTATTAGAAATAAAATATAGTGAATGGAAAGGGGGACACATACACGGTGCACAGTACTATTGAGGATGGTAGAAATTTTGTGGATGATTAGAGTAATTCATGGAGGAGTACCTGCCTATTTATAGGATGTGAAAATTCTCATTTAGATATGATTAGGAAAAGATATAAAACCCAATTAGATAATTCATCTATTAATTTTAATCAATCGATAATCCAAATCCAAATCAAAATCCAATTTAAATCTAATTAAATACCGACTTTTAGTTTTAAAATCAAATAAGATAAATCATATTTCAATTATAGATATTAATTTAACTATTTAATCATATCTATAAATCGAATCAAGATTTAAATTGCCATAATAATTTCAAAATATGTTTCCCAAAAATACTATAATAATAATTTCAAAAATACATTATTATTTAAAAATAATCTTAATAAAATATTTATGAAATAAATATTTATGCACGAAGAATATTATTTATTATTAATAACTTTTAGAAATGACGTAAAAATAACAAGCTTAGAAATGATAGCAAAACTAATTATTATATCTATTATTTGAAACTATAAAAAAATATAGAACAAAATGTTTTTCTAAAATATGTACGCTCGCACATATTCGCACTCGTCGAACAATTACGAAAAACAAATTTCGCGCACGACGTACAATGCAACTACGCGACGTACAATACAAAATAAAAAAATTAATCAGTACCAAATTTAATTAAAAAAATAGTAGAAATTTAGGGGTTTTACAGATCATTTCCTTCAATGATTGCTGTTGCCTTCGAGTTCCAGTTCTTGGTTAGAGCCCATAGCACTTTTCTAATCTTCTCATGATTGCTGTAATCCTTACCAAGAGAGTGCGAAGGATTAGTAATATCAAGAAAACGTGTAAACATCTGTGTAATTGACTCACCGGATTTCATCATAAAAGATTCATATTCCTGTGTTAATCTACTGATTTTGGATTCCTTCACTTGGGAAGTACCTTCATGAGTTACCTCAAGAAGGTTCCAAATCTTGTGAGACATTTTACAGGTTGAAACTCTGTTGAACTCCGTTTTGTCAATTACACAAAACAGTACATTGATGGCACAAGCATCTAGACTAGCCTTAGCTTTTTTAACTTCTGTATATTTGTCATGAGGCTTGTCTACAAGCTGGCCGTCAACCACTGTAGGTATCGGTTTCTTATAACCGTCAATAACTATAGACCAAAGGTCAAAGTCAAGAAATTTTAAGAAGAAAGTCATCCGTATTTTTGAGTAGGTATAATTTGTACCATCAAATAGTGGGGGTCTATTTGTGGATTGCCCTTCACCGTTGAATATTGATTTCACGGCTGCCATATATACTCTCCGAGGTTTGTTATATTAGAATATAACCTGGCTCTGATACCAATTGTAGGACCGTTGAGCACCTTTAGAGAAGGGTAAATAGAGTGAGTGCGAGTGCAGCAGAAAATAATTACCAATTTAAATTTTAAACTATGGCAGTAAATAAGAGACAATAAATAAATAAAGCAAGAGATAGAGAGATCAAACTCAGTGACACAGCGATGTATACTGGTATCCCTCTGAGAGGACTAATCTAGTCTAGATCAAAATAGATATTACAGGCTTTTGGCTAAGAGGAATATATATGTGATATGAAAGCTTTTGATCGGGTGAAAATACTTATTGAATAGAGAAGAGAAGATAAAGAATGAATGGGTGATCTGAAATGAAAAACTCTCTCCTATTTATAGGTGTTTTCTGGGACCAAAATCGGGCAGAGTTCTGAAGCAAAGATTTCGTATATATACGTTGCATGCAGATTTGGAGGCAACAGATATTTGAATTCAAAAAGACCGAACTCGGGCAGAGTTCGGACCGAACTCGGGCCGAACTCAGTTTGAGTTCTGTCTAGGAGAATTTTGAATATTTGTCAAATTCTGTTAAAAAATGAATTTGAACTTTTGGCAAAATGGAATGGGAATAGGTAGGCTTTGTAGAAATGTGGACTAAGATTAACCTAGGCCAGTATTTTCTAGTGAATCTTACAATTTAAATCCTAGACTCAATAAAGATAAAATACATAATAAATTGTAAAATGACTCGGACTGGATCCCAATGAAAGTAATCTTCCGATAGATGATTTGTGTGCTTGATGATGCAGTAGTACGATGCTTATTGATATTGATTTCACACATCCTGAAATTATTAGCAGCAGTCTGTATATTTTGTGTATTGACTTAAGTCCATGACGATTATTAAAATCTGGTGTGACCATAGAATTGGCCAACATATTGCCCCTTTGTGCATATGGGAATGCGAGTAAATAGATTTGGAATGATACTTTCGTGGACCTATTACCCTTCTATACACTGGTGGTACGGGTAATAGATTTGAAACAAAACCTAACAGAGGTAATATGGTCGTGATCCGTTTTGTGGTCTTGACACCGTGTCTTTTATCCCGGGTTGGGTACATGTGTCAAGTCGAAAGACTACCGGTATCAAAGGTAACGTGGATGTGACACATGATAATCAGGAGTGGTTTTTGATGGAATGGATTTTCTTGTCAAGTTTGGCTTCTTGTCAGGTTTCCCTTCGTGAAGCGGAAGAGACTTTCCAAGCTTCCTCCCCGACGACCTCCACCGAAGATAATAAGATAGCCCAGGTAGTCGTCAAAGCTTTCTACTCTGTACTGAAAGTAAAGCTTCCTGAAGTCTTGAATCGGAATGCTACCTTCGGCCCTGTGAGGGCTGTTGCCGAATGCCAAGTGGTGGCCTACGAGAGCATTGTCGGCTATGAAGAGCGAGCCAATACACTGAGAAAAGTTCTGAATGACCTGGAGGGTCAGGTAGCTCGATTCCGGGATGCTAAACAGCGAAGCCCGTCATCCCTGTTCCACTTAAAGGATGAGGCTCTGCTCAAGCCTCTCGTGGAGGAAAAAGCTAATTTCTAGGCGAATAAGGACGTCCTCATTCGAGAGATTGGCGAGCTGGCTAACCAGTACGGCCAATTCAATACTGCAAGTGAGGCACGTACTGCATCAAAGAATAGGCTGGCTACGCAGATCAATGAAAAGTATAATCGTATTGTGTAGATCAAGAACGAGATAGCCCAGCTGGAAGCCGACTTGAGGGCGACGATGTCTGAACAGGAGGATTACTTAGCTCAGGCTGCCATGACTGCCACCACTTCTGCCCATTTAGAAGAACAGCTAGCAAAATTGGAGGGGGAGCATCCGATTCTGATCCTTTTCGAGGATGAAGCTGCTCGTCAAGAAGAGGCGCGTCGTCGAGCTAAAGCGAAGTCTGAGGCTGAAATCGCAGCTCTGAGAGACAACATAAACCGCCTATGTATCTCGTAGATTTTTGTAACTCTTTTTCTTTTTTTTCAGTCGTCACGGCTCTTGTACACTTTTTTCGTCTCTTGATAGACGTCCAAGTACAAAATAAAGAATTTTTTCAGAAGTGAATGTGGTTTTGTGAAATATCAGTGCTAGAGGTAATGTGGACGTAGCAAGGATATTTTTGGTGGGTATTCCGTTGGGGAATTTTTTTGTGGACCTATTATCCGTTTTATATTCAAGTTATTCGAATATAGATAATAAGTTGAATAAAGCTGCTAGTAGAGGTAATATGGACGTAATAGCAGAAGATATTCTATATCTGACCAGAGATAATATGGACATGAAAAGATATGTAACATTAGGTGGGAGTGGATAGTTCAGAGGTAATATGGACGTGATTATCCTTGATGAATGCTTTGCTCAGAGGTTATGTGGACGTGGCAAAGCATTTAATCATTCCACTGGGGAAATAATTATTAGAAAACAATTCAGAGGTAATAGGGATGTGACTTGTTTTCGTCAAATCGAATTTGGACAGAGTAAAAAATGGGAATGATTCCACTGGAGAAATATTTAGAGGACCTATTATCTAGGGCATATTCAAGACCCTTGAAATACGGATAATAGTTAGATAGTTTTTTTTTAATCATATAAACATCGCACTGTACATTTACATGACTGAACACATGTGAACAAAAAAGGTTACACATAGTATTTCTTCAGGAACTTGTCGTTGATAGGCATCATGAGCAAGTCACCATCAAGCTTGGTTAGTCGGTACACACCATTAGAATACACTGATTCTATAATGAAAAGACCTTCCTATTTAGGCTGGAAATTTTTTTTTGTTTTGTGCGTCATGACCATTGGTCTTCTCACTGCTAAGACCAGATCGCCGACTTGGAAGATCCTTTCCTTTACTTTTTTATTGAAGGATCTGGAAAGACGTGCTTGGTATAGCTCAATGCGCTGCTGAGTTAACAAGCATTTTTCGTCTAGCACTTCGAGCTCCTGGATTCGCAGATGGTAGCTTTCTTCGGTAGTCAGCTCGCTGGCTAAGGCTACTCAAAGAGAAGGAATCTGGATTTCTATGGGAAGAACTGCTTTGCTACCATAAACCAGAGAGATTGGCGTACTGTATGTTGGAGTCCGGACCGTTGTACGATAGGCCCATAGACATTCACCGAGCTTCTCATTCCAATCGCGCTTGTTTGAAGACACGAACTTCTTGAGGAGTTTTATAATGGTTTTGTTGAAGGCTTCTGCTAGCCCGTTAGCCGCTAGATTGTAGACAATAGAGGCTACGTTCTGGATTCGATTCTTATCGCAGAACTGATAGAATGCATGGCTTGTAAACTGTGGACCGTTATCATAGATGATCCTATGAGGTAGGCCGAAGTGGTAGATGACGTGATGTTTGATAAAACTGATCACGTTTGACGTCTTTACTTCGGTGTGTCGTATAGCTTTCGCCCATTTGGAGAAGTAATCGGTTATAGCTAGGATGAACCGATATCCTTTGGAGGATAGCGGGTTGATTGGTCCTATGACGTCCATGCCCTAGGCTTTAAACGGCCAGGATGCTACTGTCGGGTGTAGAAACTCCGAAGGTTGATGAATGAAATTGACATAGAACTGATAAGCTCTACACTTTTTTGCATATCCAACAGCATCTGCTATCATTATGGGCCAGTAATAACCCATTCGTTTGAGGCGATCTTGTAATTTGGGGCCTGGTTGATGTGCACCATAAATTCTATCGTGAGCCTCCCGGAGTGCGTGTTTGGCTTCTGTGTCTGATAAGTATCGTAACATTAGTCCGTCGTAAGAGCATCGGTACAGCATCTTGGTAGTTGTGTCATAGTAAAATCTGAGGGATCGTCTTTGGATAGACACTGCTTCCTTCGAGTCCTCGGGAAGGATTCCATAGATGGCATAGTCTATGAAAGGAAATCTCCAGTCTTTAGCATCTACGCTTGTTTTCGTTGCGTAACTGTGATGAATATGCAAGGCATCTTTCACACAGAATAGTTCTCGACCAGACACTGTGATCGACTGCTGAGTATTTGTAGTAACAGTCAAGGAAGAAGCGAGACCGGCTAGAGCATCTACTTCTATATTCTGTAGTCGAGGCACGTGCTCGGTGAAGAATCCGGAAAAAGTAGATGCCAACTCGATTATTGCTCTGTGGTAGGAGATGAGATCTTCGTGGCGAACTCCATAATCTCCTCGTACCTGACTGACTATTAGCTTGGAATCGTCGTAAGCATCTAGATAGTCGACTTCCAGTTGCTTCTCCAGTTGTAGGCCGATTAATAGAGCATTATATTCGGCAACGTTGTCGGTGCATAGTTCTACGAGAGAATATGCATAATGTATGACCAGATAATCAGGTGACACGAGCACGACACCAACTCCAGCAACGATATTTTCTTTAGGTCCTGTTCATGATGCACCGTCAAAGAACATTCACCAAATAGGGATTTCTTTAGTTGCAGTGTTAGACTCCACCACTTCGTCGGAGATTTCGTCGTAGAGTTTGGACGATTCTGGCATCAGATGAGCTGCTAGAAAATTAGCTAATGCCTGGCCTTTTACTGCCTTCTGAGGAACGAAGAGCATATCGTATGAAGTCAACAACATTGCCCATGTAGCTAAACGGGAATTGAGAGAGCCCGATTTGGTCATAAGTATTCTGAGAGGGTTAACTTTAGATATAATATGGATAGTCTGCCCAGACACATAGTAGCGTCTCTTCTGGATGACAAATACTAGTACAAGGTATTCCTTCTCCACCGGTGTGTATCTGTGCTCGGTACCCACCATTGTGCGGCTGAGGTAATAGATTGCCTGTTCATGGCCACCTTCGTTCTTCTGAGCTAATAGGGCACCAAGAGAATGGTCCATAGAACGGACATATAGTAAGAAGGGCTTCCCTATTATTGGAGCTACCAATATTGGAGGGCTTGTAAAATATGCCTTGATGTCGTCGAATGCGCGTTGACATTGTTCAGTCCAGACGAAAGATACATCTTTTTTCATGAGCTGAGTGAATGGTTGATACCTTCCAAAGAGGTTCGAAATGAATCGTCTGATGTAGGCTAGCCATCCTTGTAGTCCATGTAGCTCTTTGAGGTTTCTTGGAGGATGCATATCGAGGATAGCCTTCACTTTCTCTGGGTCCAGATGTATACCCTTTGAAGTGATGACGAAACCAAGAAACTTATCGCTGGAGACTCCCAGAAAAGACTTGGTTGGATTCATCTTAAGTTGGTGTGCACGCATTAGTTCGAACACCGTTCTCAAGTCTTTGAGGTGGTTGCCCTTAAGACGACTTTTGACTGCGATATTGTCTACGTAGCACTCCACAGTTTTGCTTAAATAATCGCAAAAAATTATGTTCATGGCTCGCTGGTATGTTGCTCCTGCATTCTTCAATCCAAAGGGCATCACCGTATAGCAGTATACCCCCATTGGTGTTCGAAAAGATGTGTGCTTCTCATCATCGGGGAATATCTTGATCTGGTTGTAGCCTGAGAACCCATCCATGAAGGACATCCGCTCGAAGCCGCAAGTATTGTCGATCATTACGTTAGTGATCGGTAAAAGAGAACGCGTCCTTCGGGCATATAGAGTTCAAATCACGATAATCGATACAGACTCGAACTTTACCGTTCTTTTTCATGACTGGAACGATGTTGGCAACCCAGTCTGGGTGTTGTTCTTCGTGAATGAATCCACTGGCAATGAGCTTCTTGACTTCATTCTCGATAGCCTCCAAGACGTCTGGCTTAGCTTTAGACGAAATATTCAAGCAATGCATGGCGACTTTAGGGTCCAAGCCTGTCATGTCTTCATAGCTCCATACGAAGACGTTGATGTATTCTCTTATAAGCTGTATAAGAGATTGACGTTCATTACCAGATAGACTTTTGCTGATGAAGATTGGTTTGAAAGATGATTCGTCTCCTAAATTGACTTGGATGACTTCGTCTTCAGTAGGTGGTTCACGTTGTTCGAAGCGCAGCTCCCACCTAGTGTCCATCTTTTAAGCCTATTGTTCAAGCTTGATTGATTAGACATCGTCTGCAATTTGGTCAACGAAAACCTTATTGACGGACAGAGTTACTTTGAATATGTCGCCAATGCTGGAGTCTGTGTCCTAGAGGAAGGAATCAGAAGAATGAGAACAACGATCTGCTTCATCATCTGATCTTTCGGGAGTTGTTGGGGGAGTGACATAACCCAAACCAACACCGCTTCGTTGATAGTAGTTCTCGGGTTTGCTGGGAGGAGCAAAGTGTCGTATTGGCAACCGTCATCCTAGGCCATAATTTAGCCCCTTGTCGCTTTTGATGTCATATACTATGATCTGGATGATATTCTTGGCCTGCCAACTATACCGAAAAAGTTGTATTTTCCCAGAGTCATAGTCAGCTTCTATTTTGTGCTTGGAAGAAGTAGAGTCTGGAACGAACTTTCTCTCGCCAATTATACGATCGAAGATGATTAGTTCTTCATCCTTCTTTTTGGCTGGAACGATGAAGTAGAGGATATCTTCAGGGTAAACTTTTTCCCGTAGGTGAGGCGTCTTGACCGGTACACAGAGGTGTAGTCCTATTCCGTTCACTAGAGCGTATATCGTATCTATGTAGTGGTTTACAGATTGATAGACATCAGAGTAATTCAAAGATAAACCTTTACTAAGAAAATATGCAAGTTCTTCTTCAGGGATAATATCATCCGCTGAAGTACATTATTATGAGTATTGATATACTCATTGAGAGGATCATCATCTGGAAGAGGAGCCATAGTCTTGGCCGAGTTCACCACGTAGGGTAATTCTTCAGGATTGGGAGGACGGGCATCAGTAGGTTCCTTCCGGGATGTCTTGCTGAGAGTGATGGTCAATGGCTTGACCTTGTCAGGGTTCTTCTTTTTCACCCAGATTGTGAGAGGCTTCAGAGTACTTTTTGGAGTAGTACGTCCTTTGACTCGGATTATCAGGAGACCATCATTGGGGGATGAACTTGCTTCAGCTTCATTGTCAGCTTTATTGTCGTCATCCTTGGGGGGCTGAGATTGGTAAAGTACCGAATCTCTATAGTAAGCTTCGATGCCCTTAAAAGGATCGACATCGACAAACTCCATCTTCACGACACCGTCATTGTTGACGTACTTGAAGCACTGGTGAAGTGTGGAAGGAACGATCATGTTCTCGTGTATCTATAGACGTCCCAACAAGTCGTTGTAGTATACATTGGTTTCGATCACATAGCAGGAAACCTCCGTTCGGAGATCACCGATCTGGCATTTGAGATGAATCTTTCCTAGCGGATGGCTTCGACCAGCATTGAAAACCATGATAGTTGTGTTGGTTGCAGATAGATTATGCAGAGGGATTTCCAGAATTTGAAGCAAACTTCTAGGAATGATGCTGAGGGAGGATCCTGGATCGACGTGCATGCGGTCCACCTTGATTGCCCTGATATACAGGGGTCTATCATAATGATTATTTTTGAGTAGCATGTCCTCATGTGAAAAGGTGATGTTGGGCACCACTTCCATAGTGTTGTGGCAGTAGGGACAGGATACAGGATCTTCAGCGGAGGCTTTGACTTCAGTGAGATATGAGTCGGCATGTAGTAATGCCTCACTTAAGGCCTTCCATATTTCCTTGGAGAGTCGCAATAGATCAAATAGAGATAACCTGGCGGGTGTATTGGCTAGTTGTGCTAGTATGTCAAAGTTGTAGGGCCGATCCATGCCTTCAAGAGCTGGCGCCTTGAGAGATTTGTCAAACTGCGTCTCCTTCTGCTTGGCTTTGTCCGTAGTTGGAGGCTTAGACGGGCCGGCTTCTGAACTTGTGGAGGCAGCAAGAGGTTGAGAAGGTACCGCTTCTTCTTATGCGGGGTCGTATGTCCGAAGATAAGTCTTCCTCGATCGCATTTCGCCAGATAGAACCTCGTAGATGGGAGAGGATATCATATGGCATGACTTGTACTTCTTGCCCAATTTTACTTTGGGAGGTACAATCCCCTTCATCACTTCTTGCACAAGGTCCGGATGGACCCACATGATCTCACTACGTATAGTCGTGAGTGGCACCAAGGTAGGGTTACAAGCTAGCGGTAGGTTGACGACTTCTATTATTGCCTTGGGAATCGGGACCATGCCATCTGGGACTTCTGTGGGAGAAAAGTCACCAAACTGAAGAGAAATCATGTTAGAAGATACGATCTTGTCTTCAGCTTCGAGGTTGATCACTTGGCTGTCGATAAGCTGTTGTATCTTCTTCTTCAGGATAATGCAGTCCTTAGTGGAATAATGCTTGTACTGATGATAGAGACAGTACTTGGGATCGTTGAGCTGGTTCACCTCTGCAGGACGTCATGGTGGAGGCAATGTCAGCTTATTACTCTTCGCCAATGTATGAAAGATGGTAATGACATCGTCTTCGTCAAAGACGAAGGTCTACTTAGGCTTGTCGGAGGTGCCCCGAGAATTGGAAGTTCCTTTAGATGTGTCGACCTTCAGGAATTATTTCCCTTTACCCCCACGAACAGGGATAGTTTGAGGATGCTTGCCCTTGTCTTCGCGTTTGGGTGTTTTCAACCCCAGTTGTTCCAAGTTAGGAACATCATTTTCAGCAGCATCAATGGCCCCAATGAAAGCGGGCCATGTATCATACTTATGTATACCCAGACAAAACTTCACTGTAGGAAGGAATTTATGTCGACAAGTATCCATAAGTTTGAGTCTGGTATGCCGAAAGGCATCTTCAGTGCTAGCCGCCTGAAGCGTTCGTTGAAGGCGATAACAGGCTCAGTCCTCCTTTGCTTGGTCTCGATGAGGGTGGACATACTAACATGCATGCCACTCTCATAAAACCTGTTGAGGAACAACCTCTCTAAGTCTTTGAATGAATTGATGCATCCATCAGACAGACTGTAGAACCATTCGAAAGCTACCCCCTACAAGGTGCTAATAAACAGCTTCGACAAGAATAGATCATCTCTGGGCAAGTGCAGAGTCTGCGTGTTGAAGTACGTCATGTGCTGACGAGGAGAAGTCAACCCGTCAAATGAATTCAGCGTTAGCGGCTTGTCGTTAGAGGGCAAGTAGCGTTCTCCCACCTAGGGGAATACGGTTGAGATATCCCCATCTTCTAAAGCTCGTCTTTGTGTGAGATGGTGTCGAGACGAGCGACCAGGGAATCAATTACATCATGTTGATTGAACTGGTACTGGGAAACGGCTGCTGAACGGTTGTCAGGCATTGTTGGCGAAGGACCACCCCCGATATTTGCAAGATTTGGGAGAGGCGCAATGGAATAATACTCCTTTTGTAGTGAAGGAGGGTTGTTGCTGTGAGTCGGGCTAGCGTGAGCCGAGACGTTCTGTTGAGATGGAGGAACAGCCCCAGCAGCTTGAACCGCCATGATACTAGTAAGCATATCCGTGATCTTAGCGAATGCTGTTTCCAGACCCTCTAACCGTTTGCTGCTCTGATCACTGGCTTCTTCAGGCCTTTCTCCGTCTGCCATATATGTAGATAACTTGCGAGGATGAACAGAGGAAACAGTACAACTGGTGCTGATATTGTTTGTCTCCGAGTGGACAAGTGTAACCCCTCTTCCCAAAAATTTTGATAATATATTATTTATTTATTTATTTGAATTAAATGGTGATTTTTATAATTTTTATAAATAATTATTTAGTTAATATTTACGGTAGATGATTTTAGCCATAGTGGAGTTTTGGAGTACAAGGCGACTAGGAATCGTGGCATGGATAGTTCAATGTCGTGCTTCGACTAGTGTATTAGCCCTGGCAGGGAAGGCTGAGCCATAGTGATGTCCTAACTAAGAAAACCAGGCCAAGTTGTGACTTAACTTTTACCGAAGGTTTATTTATTTATTATTTATATTATTGAGTTTTAGGAAAATCGGTTATACCATTTTAGGCCAGACTGGACTCGAACTGAGCCCTAGCCCATGTAGTCATGCGGCACGTCCGATAACATGCGTGTTGATGTATTTTGATAAGTGGGTGGTTTTTCGTTTTAATGATGTAATGAATACTTTCTAAGTATTCGTAATTTAAACATTATAATATCATTATTGGTTGGTATAACCGATGATATTCGTATAAATTGGCACTTGTGCATTTCGGGATTAGTAGACTGCGCATAATGGTATATATACACCATTAATGTTTTATTGAATTTCGTTATATTTATTATTATTTTATTGAGGTTATTATATATATAGTATTATTATTATTATTATTATTATTGGTTATATTATACTGTCAACTAAACATTATATATATATATATATATATATATATATATATATATATATATATATATTATATATATATATATATATATATATATATATATATATATATATATATATTCGTATTTATATAAATAGGCCCTATAATAGAATATATTGGGATTTTATTTAAATTTCATGAAGAGTATTATATTAGTACATATATATATATGAATATATATATATATATATATATATATATATATAAAATATATATATATATATATATATATATATATATGAATATATATATATATATATATATATATATATAATATATATATATAGATATGTGTATATAAGTATATAAGAGAGAAACAGGGTCAGCATTGTTCCCTTGGAACAGTGGACTCATGCCCACTCGGGACGGCCAACCAGCAGAGTCGTGAGACACCAGCCCAAAACCCACGCATAAGAACACGCTTCCCCCTCTCGGAATTAACGGAGAACCCGATTATTGTATATATATATATATATATATATATATATATATATATATATATATATATATATATATATATATATATATATATATATATATTAGCGATCGAGAGAGAACCAGGAGTTGTGTGAAACCCTAACCACCTGCGTGCTCTCCCACACAAGCGCGTGCGCCGCTTCTGCACCACCGCGGGGCGGCCGACGGTCGCCGGGCTTGGCCGTGCACGGCCATGGAGACTCAGCGCGCACAAAACAGGGCAGGAGCAGTGCTGCGAAGAGGCTGCCTTCGCAGCGATTTTCCATCGCGGATAACGAGTCGTTTCACGAATCGCTTTCTCTGGTATGATCCTGTTATAACCCTCTTTAATCCCTATTAAATAGTTTAATTTCTAGTGATCCGAGACTCGAGAGAAATCGAGTGGAAGTTGACGAAAAACCTGTTAAAACCGGACACATGTAACAGTCCAAACACCCATATTTGAAGGCAAATTGTCGCCAAGCCATAGCGATAATTAGAAATCTATTTGCAGTCAGACCTAGACAACCTATAGGTCTCTGCAACCCAAGTTGCGGAAGTCGATTTCGACGACGGTACGTCAAGAAATTGGATTTCCAAATTGGCGAAAAACCTATTTTAAAAAATTAGAAAATTAGAAAAACTCTTCTACACGACGTACGTCCCGCCAATCCGGACGACGTGGCCGCGAACCGAAAGCAAGAAAAGTGCGTAATGGCTTCGTGGACGTGTGGACTTTGACGGAATTCAAATTGGTCGCGTGTTCGCGACAAATTTGATGCGTATCCGTCGAAATTCACCGTAACGGCCTCTGTGCAAATTTCCCAATTACTTTGTGCACGCACTTTAGATCGAGATGAAACTTGCGCCAACAGGACCATATCATTTTTCTGGTCCTATATGCCAAATTTGGTCCGATTCTGAGACAGTTGATTGGATCGCCGTTTTACGGGCCCCACGGTCCAACTCAACGGGCGATTTCGTGCACAGCACACCAGAATCCAACTCTGGACATATGGTTGGGTTCGTATCGGAAAACTGAATCCGTAGACATGTAGTTTGAAGACTTTAGAGACCGTTGGCACTGGCATACTTTTCGGTGCAAAGCGGGTCCAACGGCGGACACCGTTTTGATCCAAAATTACCGTTTTGCCCCTGTGTCCAGAATTGGACTTAAGGACAGGCAATCCTAGCTAATTTGACCATTCTGAGAATATTGGTAATATTTATTTCTGCTTCCGGGGACTGTTGTATGGGTTTTGACTATTGGGGCACATTGAGTGGTTCAGATTATCGGTTTCACCAGCAGAGGACCACATGCGAGTACAGTTTATTGTTTGTTTTCAGTATTGATCTTTACTATACATCAGTATTTAGTTGATAGATATGTGATCTCAGTCTTTTAAGTTGATTTATTTCTTGTGGTGTCGGAAGAAGTGAAGTACCAACGATGTGTGATCTGACCTTAGACCGTGTAGACCGTGTTTATTATTGCATTTATTTCTTGTAGACAGTGTAACTTTAGACCGTGTAGACCGTATTTATTATTGCATTTATTTCTTGTAGATAGTGTAACTTTAGACCGTGCAGACCGTAATTATTATTGCATTTAAAACTGTATAGTTCATGATTATTATTTTGTAGACAGTGTTTCTTTATTGTAATATTTTATGTAGACCGTGTAATTGTAGACCGTGTAACTGTAGACCGTGTAACTTTAGACCGTGTAGACCATGTCGCATAAGTGTCCCGAGATCGATCACATATCAAGGTACTTCAGTCGGTCAGTCAGTGAGTATTTTACTATATTTCATTTGCTGTTTGGTTTTATTCTTTTTTTCTTCATTTATTTTATAAATCATATGTCTAAAGGCTAACCTCTGTTATATAGTCATTTTCATATATTGGAACTGCATTCAGTGAATTGTACTCGTTCCATTCCTGACTGGAAATCAATATTTTTTAGGTTAGTCGTGGATTTACTTAGCATGGGAGATACGGGTGTACATACAGACAAAAAACCTAGAGACTAGCTAGATAATGGACTTGTAGTCATTCAAATATTTGTAAAAGTTTATATTTTTTTGCAAATATAAAACTTGTGAATATTGTAAGTTAAATTAATTATGTGAATGAGCATTATTTATGATTTTGACCTTCATGGCCGTGACAGCGTTCTACCACCGACACTGCGACGTAGGCTGGCTTGGACATGTCTCGTATCCGTTTAAAAAAAAAATGGGTATGGGTCGTGACAAGTTTTTGTGGTGGCCCATGCAGGTCCGTTTTTGCAAATCATGCGAACTCATGATAGTACTGAAGTTAGTCGTACTATTGTGAGCCTGCGACTAGGAAATGCTCATTCATATGTTAGGGTTAATTTAAATTAAGAGAATGACTAGGACTAGGAATCCCCTATACAAATTTATCGATGGATAGTCTAGGCCACACAATTTAGAAATGGAGTTATTAATTTTTTCTTGTTTGTCAGATCCCCATAGGTACACTATTACTTCTTGATAGGACGATATGATCCAATGTGGATAGACTATTCACTTGGTGAGACAGGGCTTTATAGAGTTAATGATCTAACCTTGGTAAATTATTCAATTCTTTCTCCTTGTCCCTTTAGATATCATTCTCATATTTAGTCTGAAATGTCTATTTAGTTCCAATCTTGCCTTAGGAGTTATTATGTTCTGATTATGTCATCCATATACGAACCTCGAGTTTGTTTTGATTCAATATTTTCCTCTGTGGTTTGGAATACACCTGAAATAGATACTAGAATGTTTGTAATCCTTTTGTCTTCAGTTATTTTCTCCCTATTAAATCTTTTATTTTAAGGGTTATGACTGATAGGACAAATACTTACACTTTATTTCATAGTCAACATGTTTGAATCTCTAGATGCTCATAATTTTTTACAGATATAGTTAAAGTAATATTATTTAACTCATAATGGCAATACAACAGTGCACTGTCGTCATTTATTGAATTATGAAGACCATGGATTCACTGCAGCCGGCAGCGCACTGGCGAGACATGACCCCTAGAGTTGAAATTAGTCTAAGAAAATATAGGTTATAGAATATTACTAAAACTATGGCTAGTGGTCCTCTTTGATCGTAGATTCCTTGGAATCGAGATAAGGTAGAGTATCTGGTAGCATATCACACTTGAATCACGGAACCAAGAGGTTACCATCACCCGGTATGCGGACAAGGCATAATTCTCGGTGAAATGACTTCAGACATGATTACCAATTAGGATGCTATAGAGGATAGAAAAATGCCCTGTATGTCCAATAAGACCCAAAGCCAATATTAGTGGACGTTTTGTAAGATGGGTAGCACGTCTCCCGATCTAGCATTCCATGGTCCTTGTGACCTAGTGACGAGATATTGATTGACACTAATAGGTTACCTAGAATATAGAATTTGAGGTCCATAACCCATTAGTCGACCAAGGCCTTGGACAAGAAGATAGTAGGAAGACTGTATAAGCAAGAACACCCGATAAATTTTTGATTCTCACAAAACTCGAACTACTTTTGCCTTCTTTCAAAAATCTTGTATACTTGTAATTTGACTATTTTGACCAATGTTGCTATCACAGCCTAGTTTTGCAAGCTTACTCTTTTATCGAGCTTGATTCAAGATATATGTTTATTGGGGACGCTCACTAACATATTATCTAATCAGAATCAATGTATTATGGTCTGATCAACCGTAGTGCACCCATCATGTTATCCCTCTGATTAACCTACGTGGATTGAGATGTAGATGTCTCTAGGATCTCATTCGCGACTGCATTGACAATTCCTCTTGAATTATACATTCGCCTTTGAATCTCGTAATTATGTTCAGTGACATCTCCCTTGAACTCTATTAGTTTTGTCTTTCATTGATTTGGAAAGACGAGAGCTCATAATTGGTAGAGCGATACAGAGTATCCCTATGGCTATGATAGTTGTATACACAAGTGTAGCTACCATCGGCCAGCCATATGACTAGAACCTTTCCTTGAGTTACTCGTTCTCCTCTCGACCCCGAAACTGTTATTGGGTCCTTCTAGCCATCTGAAATTGAGAATGATTAGGGTGTTACCCTTAGTCAAAATGCCAACCTAGAAGACTATCTATTCTCAAGAAACCAAATGTCGTGAGCCTCTAATTATTTGCCTGAAGCTTGCTTTAACTAGCAATCCTTAATCTTCAACTCAGCATTTCCTCGGCCAAAGCCCACTGTTTAGACATGAGTTGAATAATAAAGGTAAGGACAATCATTTACCGTGACTATGGTAGACACTCATCCCGAGATTGGTTTCTAACAAATATTGTCCTAGTTATGTAAATTTCATAATTAAGACCTAACTAGTATTGGAACACCACAGCTTAAATACCTGTCATATTATGACCTACTAGTTATCAACAGCAATGCATGACCAATACAACCTATACCACTAGAACCCTTGTGACCATAGTCTAGCAGGCTTGACACATATAGAGATTCACGACTCAGTTGTTAGAAATTTTTTTCATATGATGTGCCTTAGAGTTGGTTACCCCGTGATAACTCTCGTATACTAGGGACGAGTAGGTCATTCTATTTTATCGACCACGTGTTATTGTACACACTCTTTCCTATTTATTGAGAAACGATCCTTGAGTTGACTTATATTTACCGTATCCCGTTACGCCGTGCCTTATTCTTTATTAACAAGAGTTGAGGTACAATACCTGGATTTGGAATTCTTCTGACCTCAGTATTCTTAAAACTATGTCCTAGCTTCTAAGGTGAGTAGACTGTAAGCCTTCTAAAAATTTTAGGGTATGCAAGGATTACCGACTCATTAGAATAATTTTTATTAGGGTGATAATTAGTGCCCCATGGACTCCCACTTTCTATTTAGACAACCGTGTCATTAACAATCGGAGCACTAGACCAGCTATTACCTTCTAACAAATTTCGTATGCAAGATCTAGACGAGTCCACCTTCATCTAAGTATAATATGTCCCACTCAAACACGTCCCTTTGTACTCTATTTTTATGGTACGACTTTCAGGTCAAAAGGACTAACTATAACCGTTACCATAATACTCGTATACTTTTCGACTACAATTAGAGACTCAACCTCGACTCGAACCTTTCAACCCAATATATGGCTGTGATCGACTCGAAGCCCACTACGCATATGTCACTAATGTGCCACTCAATTGTGCCTTCTTGTGCTACTTAAACACAAAAGCCACTGAAGGCAAAATTTGGGCTTTAGGGACCTAGCTAACCAACCTAACTGGCAACTAGCTCAATCATGGGGCTGGAAACCTGTTCTAGGTTACCCTAACCTGGTAGAAGTAGTATAAATATTAGGATCTTGACTAGTCCATATAGATTGAAGTCCAAGGTTCATCCAACCGACGATTGATGTCCAATCAGGGAACCCATTAAGACCCAGTAAAATCCATCCATGCATATCACCATATTTGGTCTATAAAACCGAACTATTTGAAATAGGTCCCTATACCTATTATGTAGTCACCCCTCTTAGAATATGAAGTCAACCGTAACCCTTATTCCATCTACCTGGAAGTTGCGATACGATTTTGTATTGTATTTATATCCCTCGCTGGTGTGTTTAAATAACCACGAAAAAGATCACGATCTTGACTTCTCAAATTCCGTTCTATTATGGAACCTTGTTTGGATTAAATGTCGAGAATGGAATTTTTGTATTACACGGATG
>JANAVB010015657.1:67500-162500 GCA_029216955.1 Iris pallida
CATCCAGACTTAGATCACATGCAGGGGTAACCCCCACACCTAGGTTCTGTGATGTCCTTAAAGACAGCCCCTTGCTATACGCGTTGGGGCCTGTCTTTTTGTTGTGGGCGCATAGGCCTTGGAGACTGGCCTTGGGCGCATGCTCCTTGACAGCATGTCTGAGCCTCCTTGATGTGGGTGCATAGTATAGATCCAGTGAGCCTGGGCGCATAGCCTTGGTCGCATGACCCTGGATGCCCAGCCTGCTGAAGATAAAAGTATTCTGGTTAGGGTTATGCGCCTAAACACTCCCTTGGGCGCATGGCTTTGGGCACATGCTTGGTGGAGCAGCGCTGTTTTCTCATAGTTTTGCCTCCTTCATTTGTGAGCCTCGTCGGGTTTGCCCAGAGTGTCCTACACCCCGATTCTTGGCATCGTAGTATTTTCCTTTGCCAAGTCTCGGGTGTTGAACACCCTGTTGTTGGTTGTACAAAAAGGAAGTCACTGGGCTAGTAGATCCCGGAACAGTGTGAGCCTTCTCCATTTGGGGAACTTCTGTGGCAGAGTCATGCGCCCATGTGACAGAGTCCTCTAGTTGCATATTTGCTATGACACTAGCAGGATATGTACAGCGAGCCTTCGGAAGCCAAGTCTTGCGAGACTTGTTTGGCTTCGCTGATTTTGAGGGAGTAGAGCCATTCCTCGAGAGTATCTCTTCGAACGCCTGCTGATCAAACATTATGATCAGCATCTTCTGAGTGCTCTCCTCTTTGTCGGTATCGGATTGCGTCACCACCTTCTCGTCAGATGAAAAGGTAGTCCCCAGCAGAGTCTTCATTTTTGTGGACACACACAAAAAAGAAGAAGAAAATAATGTCTTTTCTTTATTGGCGCAAGGCACCACAAATCGAGTACGCCAGAGAGATCCTGAGCTGAGGATCCCCGAGTACAAGAAAGAATTCTGGGGAATAGGACAATGGAGATTGAGCGACAGTTGCTCCTTTACTCCGTTGATACTCCGATTACAAAAGTGGAAGAAAACCTAAGAAAATTGCTAACTCTCGGCTCACTGGCAAGAAGTGCAGTAATTTTGCTCTTGAAAATTCTCTCGCTTCTGTCCATTGAAGAGGGATGAGGCCCCCCTTTTCTAGTCGTTCTTGAGCTGGAATGATGTTAAGCACCCACATGAAGAAAACACACTGGTTTTCATGTGTGTGCATAGTCCTGTCTTGGGCTCATAGAGTGTAGGCACATGCAGGGTACGAGATCGTGTCTTGGTCGTGGTGTTGACGCAGCCGCATGCTTCGGTGCACGACTGCTCGTGGAGACTGACGTGGCCGTGCGCTTCGGTACACGTTTTTGATCATGGCTTTGACCGAGTCAGGCTTGGGTGCATGGCCACGTCTCGGGCTATGCGCCCTCCTTTTGGGGGAGCTAGTCTTGGGCGCATGGACCTTCATTAGCTGGGCGCATAGAGCTTTACTGGCTGGGCACATAGAGCTTCACTAGCTTGGCGCATAGAGCTTCACTGGCTGGACGCATTGAGCTTCACTGGCTTGGACGCATGGGGCTTCATTGCTGAGAATTTTTTATGCTTCTACAACATGAAATTAGCTAAGGTCTCCTAACCTTTCTAGTAGGCAATTTAGAAGACATCTCAATGTATAGGCAGGTGAACGCTGGCTCCCCCAGGACAAGGTAACAACTCACAGCACGCACACGCCAAGTACCAATACTATCAGCCGGCATAACTCGAGGCTAGCAGCCTACGTGACCCATCAGTCCACATAGCTCGAGGCTAGTGACCACCGTGACATGACTACCATAGTACGCAGTTACTATGGCTTTTGGATTTAGGTAGCCCATACATTTAACTGTCTTCTCTCTCCCAAGGTTACTAACAAAATGTAGTTCGCTAAGACTAGGTCCATATGCATACAAAAGGCAAGAAGGAAAAATAACTGAAAGCAAAATAAAGTGAACTAAAAATAGCATGTAATGGATCCAATTGAAAATAGATAATAAATATGCAGTAAATAAATAAATAAAGATGCATCTAATTATAAACAGTAAATAAGGCAAGGTATCTTGCCTGGTGGTGCGGGAAGCGGCAAAATCCAACAATCAGAATCGTCAGCACGAAAGTCAAAATTCACAAGGAGATCCGTATGCTGAAACAAACTTCATGAACGTGTTTAGTATAAAAGATATGTCTAGAAAACGCATGTCCAAAAGTCTAATTCTAGAACAGAGGTAAAATCGTAATTTCGGGTCAAAACGATGTCCACCGTTGGACCCGTTTTGCACCGAAATCTGTGTCGTACCTACGGTCTCTAAAGTCGTCAAACTACATGTCTACGGATCTGGTTTGAGGAGACGAACCCAACAGTATGTCCAATTTTGGATTTCGATGAGCCGTGCACAAAATCGCCCGTTGGGTCGGGTTACGGGCCCGCTAATTTGGTATTCTGTTCAACCTTCTCAGAATCAGACCAAACTTGGCATACATGATCAGAAAATCGATACGGTCCTAATGGCGTAAGTTTTGCATCGATCCGACGAACGTGCACAAAGTTATGGTCAAGTTTGCAAAACGTCGATATGGGGGTATCTCGACGGATATGCACTGATTTCGTTGCGCACGCGCAACAAAATCGAGTTCTGTCTGTTCCCATATATCGGCAACATCCATACGCAGCTTTTGATTCATATAGTGTGTGACTACGTCGCCCGGTTTATCGGGGCACACGTCGTATTGAGAAAAGATTTTGAATTTTTGTTTTCGAAAAACAAAATTTTCTTGATTTTTAGAGACGAATAACTTTGCACAAACTTGATGAAATTGAGGACTACAAAAGGGGTTTCAATCATGTATATGTTGTCTAAAAGTGTGTTCCATTAAAATCTCCTAATCATGGGTGAGTTGGCAATGGCTTGCCTTGCAAATTAGGGTATGTGAATAGTTCTATTTCTGTTTATGAACAAATTTTTCTCGATGTTGGTATCGATTTCCTGGAAAATTTAGTTATCTATGTGCAAATCCATCTATCAGGATTTCAAGTGGGTCATATAGGCTTTCTATCAGATCAAACAAAATCGAAAATGATCGATTATAGGAGGAATAAACGGGTCGCAAAGTTGTCTACCTCGCTGCTGATAGCTGCGGTTGCGGGTGCAGGTTCCGACGACCTCCGGCGATGTCTGGTGGCGGACGACGACGTCGTACAGGGGCGCGGGTTGCAGGGACACGGTGGTACTGCTCTAGTGTCGAGAAATCAAGTTCGCGAAAGGTTTTGAGGGATCAATACCTCGAATGGTTTGGTCCTTATATCTACCGTTTTAAATGAAGAAATTTAAATGGGATTTGATTTTGATTTGAACTGAGTTAGAATAATCCTAGAGTGAATAGGGAGGGGATTGAGTAGGAAGATTTGAAAATCTATGGGCTGAGATTTAAATTCGATTCAAATCTATTGCGATATCTTATTAGGTTTACAGAACACTCGTTCTGTGTTGAGTTCAGGGAAGAAAGAATGGGGATGAGCATTGTTCACTTGAAAGTTATTTTTTATTTTTCTCTTAAGATAAATAATAACTAATAACATCATGCTTAATAAGGGGTTTTAAAAATCTTAAAAAAATCTAAAATAAATATTGAAATACTATAATGCATTATATATATATATATATATATATATATATATATATATATATGTATATATATATACATATATATATATATATATATATATAATATACTCGATGTTAGCTTATCCCCCTCCCCTCGGCTCCCTTCCCCGACCCCTCTGCTCTTCGACGCCGAGTGCGCCTGCCGTCCACCGCCGGCGTCGGGGACGAGGCCGCCTTGATCGGGCCACCACCTTCCCCCTCCACCCGTACCTACCCCGCCCTTCCGCCTTCGACCAACCCGACGACCCCCGTCTCCCGCCGGAGCGCTCCAGCCGCCCTATTGTATGGACCCCGGTCCAGTTGGCCATGATGGGCCGCCAAGCCGTCGGGATCGCTCCACCATTCCGATGGCCGCCATCGTTCCTCGGCCAGGCCGCTACCCTAACTATCGCAGGCTCTCCTCCCCCGCGAGTTGCTTCGTCGAGCGCCACCGGCGGAGCAGCGCCTCCCTCCTTCCCACCGGCCTCGTCCCCCTCTCCGGTGGTCCCCACATTCACCTGCGTCGTGCGTCCAGCCCCTACCGCGATGAGTGTCGATTCGCTCGATGAGCCCCCTCTTCTGCGGAGTTTAAATTTGAAATCGAAAAATTTGAATCTCCCGCTCACCTATGCGCCTGGTTACCCTTCCGGGAGACACGCGTCCCCATCCATCATCGGTGCATATGCGCCCGTCCCTCCAGCGCTGGCGTATGCACCCCATCCCCCTACGGTGTGTCATGCGCCCGCGTCCCCCTCTCGCCGCTCGGCGCTCTCGAGTCAAGGTCCCAGCTCTCTCCGGCCTTATGCGCCCCCCTTATGTGCCGGTGCTGCCGGACGCCGGGTACACACCCTCTTCGTATGGGCTCAGACCCCTCTCCCCTATCCCGATAGCATGCCAGTGTTTGCGGGGCTCGAGACGTCCTCTTGCGCCTCTCCTCTCCCGGGCCTTCATGTGTCCCCATCCGGCGGTCCAGCGCCCGGACTGATCACCCCTAGTCGGCGCTCCCAGTCGGGAGGACCATCCTCCGTCCGTGGCGCTTATGCGCCCGTCCACCCCGTGCAGGATAGTGCTCCTCCCCAGCCCGCGGTGGGTTAGGCGCTCGCGTCCTCTTCTTACGGACAGACGTTGTCCTATCCGGGCCCTTGTTCTTTCCGACACTATGCACCCCCCTTTTGCGCTGGTGCTGCCGGGTGTTGGGCATGCGCCCTCTTCGTCTGGTCTCAGTCCCTCATCCCCTCTTCCGCTAGCATGCATGCGCTCGCGAGGCTCGGGATTACCGCAAGCGCACCCCTCTCTAGGATCCCCATGCGCCCCCTTCCGGTGGTCCCGTGCCCGGCCATGTCATCCCCCTTTCTTTCCCTGAGGGCCCCAACAGTCATTGCTCCCAGCTAGGAGGATCCTCCTTGGACCGCGACGCAGGCTCCGATGTATCCTCCTCCCATCACCTCTCCCCCTCCGGGCATCATTCCTTCCCTCCCTCCGGGCGATCTTCATCACCATACACCCCCCTCTTTCGCTGAGATCCTGCGGCCAGATCGGGTTGCGCAGATGCCTCCTTTCGGGGCGGAGATTGTTCTCCCAGAGTTCGAGTATTCCACCCTAACCGAAGGACAAACCATCAGAGTTCCGTTTTCCTCCGAAGAAAACTCCTCATTAGCCTCTTCTTTTTCGAGGACCATTGTGCTAAAATTCCAATCCGGATGCCCCAAACTGCCCATTGTCAAAGAAACCATCGCAGGCTGAGGTCTTTCATCCGCATACAAGGTTTCTCCACTAGACTCCAAACAACTACTACTCCACCTCTCTTCCGATCCAGACTCCTCTCTAGTCTGGGCCAAGGGCACCACCAACATCGGATCCCTTAGCGTGAAGATCGCCAAATGGTCCCCAGTTTAAATCCCAACGTCGACTCTACGATTATCTCGACATGGATCACCCTGTCGAATCTTCTACTAGTCTGCTTCGTCCCAGCAGTGCTCAAGAGAATTGCCAGCTCCTTCGGGACCTTGGTAGCCATCGCAGACGAAACACGCAATCTATCTAAAGGCAACTACGCTAAGATTTGCGTAGAGATCAATTTATCCTCCGACCCTCCAACGGTTATTCAGCTTGAGCTAGGGGGATGGACGCACAGCCAGACGCTAAAGTACGACAACAGCATTAACTTCTGCAAGCATTGTCAGATTAGAGGCCATCTCACGAAACATTGCTTCAAGGCCCACCTGGAGCTCAAGAAGATAGCTCCTAAAAAGAACCCGCCCCCGAGGGCGACACAAATCCCCACCTCTGGCCCTATCCTACCCCTCCCCAACTTCCACTCCCACTTCATATACAGCGACAGCTCCCCTAGCTCTAGCACCCCCTCTAAGTCGAATAATGACTTGGCCCCTCACAAGTCATCAGGCATCACCCTCCTCAACAGATTTCAGATCCTCAGTCCACCTCATGCGACGGATGACCAGGCAAACCCCACTCCTGACAAATCCCAGCTCGATGAAGGCGACGAGCAAGCTTCAGCCGCGGAAGTGAGAGGAAAGTACCAGTTGGCGCTGATTTCCTACCCAGTCCAGGCCGACCTCACCTTCTTTTCCCCCCCGGTCGAGGTTGGGCGGCCAACAGGAAACATCCCCCTCAACAAATACATGGTACTCAACCCTTCTCATGCCACAGATGGTCAGACTATCCACATCCCCGACAAGCCCTAGTACGATGTAGGTGACAAGAATACAAAAACTCCAGCAGCCGCCGCTTCAGAGCTTTCCGGGGAGAACCAGGTGGAGCTGACTACCCTCCACGATCAAGTTGATTCTCATATATTCTCCCACCCGACCGAGGTCGCACAATCGTTAGGTCTCGAATGTGAGGCCATGATCTGTCAGGCCCAGGAGGCGGGCTTCCTGAACCCAAATAACCCCTTCAGCGCTCTAGCCAAAATTGAGACAACTCATCAACCCCTCCAGAGGACGACACTGGTAGTGAGTCCCCATACCTCAGAGGTATGACGGCAGAAACCTCCGCACCATCCCTAAGGGTCCCCAAAACTCTTCTAATCAAGAAGAAAAAGAAACAAGCTCAAGAGCCACCGGCCATGATCACTATGTCAGCCACCAAGAGCAACCCCACCCCTAACTGCACTCTCGCTGATGGTTAACATCCTAGCCAGTAATATTAGAGGGCTGGCCAATAAACCCACCATGAGGAGATTAACCACCCTCATCAAAATCTACCGGATCGACATTATAGTTATCATCGAACCTAAAATCTCTCAAAGAAAACTCAAATCCATCCAACTTCGGCTCGGTTTCCCAAACGCCATCGATAGGTGCCATGACATCTGGATCCTCTTCTCCGATGACTGCCTCTATGGAACCATCCTCGACCATGATCAGGCTCTCTCATGCTGGGTGGAACACCCCTTCCTCCCTTCCCGATCCCTCATCTTCGCGGTTCACGACAACTGCGACTACATCGAGCGTAGGTAGCTCTAGAACATCCATTTAGACACCCAAAGTTCCTTCAATAGCCTTCCATGGCTTTGCATTGGAGATTTTAATACGATCGCGAGCTCCGAGGAGAAAACGGGAGGTCGCCCTCCCCACAAATCGGCTATGAACGACTTCAATTCCTTCATGTTTCAGGCCAACTTGTATCTTCTCCCTACTCCGGCAACACCTTCACCTGGTGCAACATGCAAGAAGGAGCTCAGCGCCAATACTCCCGTCTGGATCATGCCCTTGTTGACAACCGGTGGTCCGACATAAACCTCATATCCAACCTCTTCCACCTTAACTCCACCGAATCAGACCACTCTTCTCTCGTTATTGAGATCAACAAAAATTCCAACCTTATCAAAAAACCCTTCAGATTCCTAGACTTTTGGAGACACCACACCCAATTCCAGAATACTGTCGCTGTCGCCTAGAACTCGACAGACAAACCCAACCCCCTTATCAGAGTGGCTGTAAAACTCAAGGCCACCAGGAACCCCCTTACTTCATGGAGCAAACTTGCTTTCGGCATTATTTTCTAATAGATTAAAGCTACAGAGGAGGACGTCACTCTTGTGGAGATTCGGTTCACCACGGATTACTCTTCAGAGGCCTGCGCCTCGCTCAACCTCACCAAAGCTATCCTCAAATCCCGCCTGAAAGTGGAGACATAATTTTGGAAGCAGAAAGCCAGGTTGACTTGGGACATCGAGGGAGACACCAACTTCGCATTCTTCTACGCCTACGTTAGGGGCCACAGGCATCAACTATCCGTCCACCAAATCTTCGACGAGAACGGCACCTTACTCAAAGATCAGCAGACCATCCAGACTGCTGCCGCCAACTTCTACTCCAAACTTTTCACCAAAGACGTAATCGTCAAGGACGAGAGCTTCCTGGCTATGGTCCCTCTCCTTATCAATGAGCAGGACAATGATCAGCTTTTAATCCCTCCATCTGCTGAAGAAGTTAAGTCCGTAGTCTGGGCTTTTGATGAGCACAACGCTCCAGGACCGAACGGTTTTTCGGGGATGTTCTTTCGCTCCTGTTGGAACATCATTCAGACCGACGTGATCGAAGCCGCTACTGCTTTCTTTCAAGGCGCTTATTATCCTAAATCCTATCCCGTGCCAATCTTAACTTAATACCCAAAAAAGATAACCCAGAGACCTTCAAAGATTTTCGTTCGATCAGCCTTTGCACCTTTGCCAAGAAAATCTTTTCCAAGATCGTCGCCACCCGTATGTCCCCCATTCTCCCCAAGATTATCTTTGAAGAGCAAAGCAGGTTTGTAACGCCCCAGTCCCAAAATACGTAGGACTAGAAACGTAGACATGCCAGTTTGTATACATACGAAGTACACTCCAATATATGGAAACCTCGTATGAATACAAAAGCGGTAAAATACAGTAGAACCATAACTAATCTCATCCACACAAAACAAAGGAATAAAAGATATCATATAATGAATTATCTTAATACAATATATTGGACGGAGACAAATCTACTATCAACAAGTAAAGTAAAAATACATGAGAAAAGAAATAATTTTGGCGAGCGAAGCAAAGACGATCCAAGTGCAATCATACTCGAAGAAATAGCGATGATCACGACTAGAGCTAGAACACCTGTGAAAGACAAGAGCACACACCTGGAGAGATTACCAGGTCTTAGAGGGATGTAACAAGACACATAATATCATACCATATAAACTGAATAAATATTGCTCAATTAAATAAGTCAATTGAATTATAACATGGTCCAATACACACCTATTGAACTAGCTTACCATCCCCCCAACTAAACAAGGACAGGAGATGGTAAACTAATTCACGATGACGTATCTTTCTATGCTATGAATCCAATATGGTATCCGGACCCCAACAAGGTTCAATACCTTCTCATCGAAGTAGTAAGTCACACCTACAACCAAACAAGGACAAGATGTGACGAACTAATCCGCGACAAGTTATTGTTCCAAGCTACGGTCAGATACAAGTACCCAAACCAAAAGTACTTATACCTAACGGATAAGGTAGCCTAACCGTTCTAAGTGAATGTAGATTTAAGAACAGTTCATGGTCGCATGACTACCGGGTCTAGTCAAGAAAATACCAATGCAGTACCTCAGTAGCGAGTCACAACACCATATACTATTCTTCAGTATCGAGCGAGTCTATAGCATATAGTCTACGTATCGTTCCTCATTAGCGAACGAGTCTACTATATATAAGGTGGTAGTCAACTTCCAATCATGTTCTCCCCGCCCAATGCCAACTCATAACAGCTAAGTCTTCTAACATGCAATTCTAGTAGCAATTATTTCCTAACGCACGTCTTATACGTTCTGGTGGCCAGCCAATCACGCATGTCCGAGTCCTATATGTGACACACAACAACATAGAATAAATGTATCAAGGCCTATAAATGCAACACACAAAGGTGGTCCCTTAAATCTAGGTTTAATGTGTAAGAAAACTAATACATAGCAGGAAATATAAATGAACAGTAAGTTCTAACAGGTTATGCCATGTATCACAGTTTATTTTGCATAAAGAAAATAATGAATAATGCATGAAATATAAGCTAAAATAAATAAACAGCAAATGGCAAGGTTTCTTGCCTAGTAGGACGCCTGGTGTACGGCAATGTTCAAGGTGGCACGAACTGCGACTTCGGTACAACAACTACACAAGGGGACCTCTGTTGATGGCACGGACAATTCCATTGGGTCTAGAAGGGTTAAATTAGTTAGGGTGGGCATAAAGTGATCAAGAAATGGGCGAAGGAATAGGAATAATAGGACTGGTTACGGACAGAGGAAAAAATCAAAGAAATAACGGATAAATGTTATATATACAAGTTTTAGAAAATATTTATAATTCCTAAAAACTAGTTTTCATGAGTCAAAATATTTATAGGGAAAATACAATAATATACTTAAAGTCAAGAAAACCGTTTTCAGCAAAAACTCTGAGTTTGTCAAAATACTATTTTAGGAAATATTTATAATATTTAAAACTAGGTTTTTATTAGTCAAACTATGTTTTTAGGAAATACTTGAAAAAAATCAAAAAAACTTGGTTCATCCTAAAATACTGTAAGTTTATCAAAATAGGTTTTCTAGGTAAGACTATATTTTATTAATTGAAATAGTTTTAGGTAAATAAAATACATATGAATTTATTTCATAGTTTGGAAACTACACTTTAACGGTCAAAACAAATTTAGATAATATTTTGGAATCTACCAATTCAAATAAAACTAAATTTCAATTTAACAAAAATATTTATATACTTCAAAAACCTATTTAAAATATAGGCAACTTAAAACTCTATTTTGTTACAATTATTATTTATCATACACATTGTATGGGTTATAATAACAACTATATGAAAATATTACAATATCCATATGAAAATGTTAACTGTATCTATTTCAACCATCATAAACTATAACAATTAGTAATAATAATATAACAATAATAATAATAATAATAATAATAACTGTAATATATTATAATAATAATAATAATAATAATAATAATAATAATAATAAGACCCCTGTCCTTTAAAAGTGAAAAGGAAAGGAGAGAGAGAGAGAGAGATTCAGAGAGAGGGATTAGAAAGGGGGAAGAAGGGTTTCCGGCGGGGAGGTGGCGGTGGCGCGGCGCGAAGGTCGGAAGACTCGTCAGCGTCGAGGAGGAGATGTAAGCGTGGGAGAGGAGGAAGTGAGGCACGGTCGATCGGTCAGGCGGACGGAGGCGCTGATGGACGGGCGGGATCACCGCTCCGGCGGCGCACGGAAGGGGGTTTTGGTGGAGGCTGGACCCGGCCGTTCGCCGGCGGCTTGCGACGCGTGGACGTGGCCTCGCAGGTGCACGGAGAGGCGGGATCCGGCCAGCAAGGCGGGGGATCGACGGGGACGACGGAGGTCGGCAGCAAGGGATTCCACTGGCCGCGGTGCTGCTCGTGCGCCAGGGATACAGCGGCGGCGACGGTCCGCTGTGGGCGGAGGTACGTGGTGGTTTCGATTTTGGTTTAATTCTTGGTAGCTTTTGGTGGGTCTCCGGCGATAGCCGTGAGGGCGGTGGTGGTTGGGTTTCCGGCCAGTGGCCGTGGGGGCAGGGATGAGGGTGGTGGTGAGGATCGGTTGGCGATGGTTCTGGGTCTCTGTCGGGGTGATTCTAGTCGAGAATTTTGGTGGCAGCAGTTTTCGGGGCTGTCGGCACACGGTGGTGCTCGACTATTGATGGTGGCGTTGGGTCGTGTTGCAGGTGGTTGGGGGTTTTTTGGCAGGTGGCCGAGGTGGTGGTGTGCTTGGTTTGTGTGGAGGGTGGCGACAGTTATGGCGATGGTGGCGGAGACGGTGTTGGTCTGGTATTGGCCGTGGGGGTCTTGGGGATGACAACGTTGGTGGTGATGGCTGAGATGGGTGTTGGCAGAGGCCGGGATCTATGAAGGAGAACGGGTGGTCGATGGGGTTAGGATAGGGTTAGGTTTAGGGATTTGGTGTCGGGGTGTGTCCGACACGAGAAAATTTATGTACATGTAAAAGATGGAATAAGATTATGGATATGGGCTCACAGACACGATGCACGGCACGTTTGTGGTGGAAAAAATTATGGAAAATAGAAATTTATGGAGGAGTACCTGCCTATTTATTGGATGTGGGAATTCCCAATTGGATAAGAACTAGGAATATTTAAAACCCAATTAGATAACTCACAATTTAATTTAAAATCAATCAAATCCAAATTCAAATACAAGTCCAATTTATATTTAATTAAATTCTATCTTTTATTTTAAAATCAATAAAGATAAATGAAATTCCAAATGTAGATATTAATTTACTATTTAAAACATATCCATAAATCAAATCAAGATTTAAATTGCTACAATAATTTCAAAATATGTTTTCTAAAAATACTATGATAATAATTTCAAAAATATATTATTATTTAGAAATAAACTTAATAAAATATTTATAAAATATATATGTAAGCACAAATAATATATACATGATTATGCTTTTCCTAGTATACAACAAAATATTATTTATGACTAATAACGGCTAAAAATAATAGGCTTTTATAGCAAGAATAATAATTATATATAATATTTTGAAAGTGTATAATAAAATAGAAAAAATGTTTTTCTAAAATATGTACGCTCACACATATTCGTACTCGACGAGCAAGAAAAATAAAATTTCGTGCGTGACGTACAATACCACTACGCGACGTACAATACAAAATTTTTAAATCAGTACCAAATTTAAATAAAAATAGTAGAACTTTAGGGGTTTTACATCCTACCCAACTTAAAAGAATTTCGTCCTCGAAAATAAGAATAATAGAGGTAGGTGGAGACACAAGGGGTATATCGGTAATTAATACGATCAAGTCACTAGACGGGGCAAAGAAACGACGTTCAATGCAAACATGCAATAAAAAAAATTGCGGTTTCAAATAGTGACAAAAATAATTCATGGATATGGCTAACTAACGCCAGAAGGAAAAATGATTATGGTTAACGTTTAATCAAATTAGCATGCGATACGGAATAGTGCGATATCAAGAGAAATAATTTTGGGAACTTAAAGACATGATTCCTTGAGTGTAGGTTGGGGGCACGATTAAGAGAGTGGTTAGGTGCACGCCTAAATTAAGCGATTAGAAGGTCATGATAGGGCCGAGAAGAAGGACGAGTAGTTTAGGATGAAGGTATAGCAACTTTGAGTGGTAATGGTCATAAATGATAGGGCAGCTTGAGAAGTGCTAGTACAACGCCTTCGTCCTCCTAAAATAGGTGAAGGCGAAAGCAATAAGGAGTTCAAAGACGATGATATCGAATACGAATACGTGGTTCAAAGACGACCGAATAATTTCAAAAGAATTTTCAAGGCAGTCGTGGATGAGACTCTAGAGGACAAGTTTAGCTATGTCCCATACACGTAAAACGATAGATAAAGCGAACCAAAATGCACTAGGTTGATCAGACCATCATGCACCGGTTCTGATTAGACAATATGTTAGTGGACGCGACCCAAATAACATATGCCTTGAACAAGCTCGATAAAAGAATAAGCTTGCAAAAACTAGGCTACATTAGCATCATTAGTCAAGATAGTAAAAATATAGGCACGTGAGATTAAGATTGAAATAAAGAACCAATACAAATAGTCTAAGTGTCATAAAAATCTAAATCTTGTTTATTCCTATATGATCAGTCTACGGTTTATTGCCGAAGGCTTGGTTGACCAAATTGTTAAATCCCTCTAGTCCCTATAGTCTAGATAATCCTATTTGTATTATCCTTAATGGTCAAGGGTGTGTCAGGTCGTGGGGTATTCTACCCAACTTAAAAAATTAAGCTAAGGGTGTTTGGGACATCTAACTAGTAGGGTCATTCTCTAGCAAGCACGAAGGGAAGATAAGAAGGAATCAAGCAAGATGCAATCGATGAGTCGGTCGAATATGGAATCGATGAAAAAGGTCAAGAATGTGGATGAGATCCTAGACTTCTGATCCTATTCGCAGGCTTGTTTGGTACGGTAGAATAACCAAACAATTTATCTTGACCTGCATGGGCCACCACAAAAACATGTAACGCCCAGTCCCAAAATACGTAGGACTAGGAACGTAGACATGCCAACTGTAAACATATGAAGTACACTCCAATATATGGAAACTTCGTATGAATACATAAGCTATAAAATGCAGTAGAACCAAAACTAATCTCATCCACACAAAACAAAGGAATAAAAGATATCATATAATGAATTGTCTTGATACAATATGTTGGGCGGAGACAAATCCACTACCAACAAATAAAGAAAAAATACATGAGAAAAGAAATAATTTTGGCGAGCGAAGCAAAGACGATCCAAGTGCAATCATCCTCGAAGAAATAGCGATGATCACGACTAGAGCTAGAAAACCTACGAAAGACAAGAGCACACACCTGGAGAGATAACCAGGTTCTCAAAGGGACGTAACAAGACACATAATATCATGCCATATAAACTGAATAAATATTGCTCAAATCAATAAGTCAATTGAATTATAACATGGTCCAATACACACCTATTGAACTAGCTTACCATCCTCCCAACCAAACAAGGATAGGAGATGGTAAACTAATTCACGATGACGTATCTTTCTATGCTATGAATCCAATATGGTATCCGGACCCCAACAAGGTTCAATACCTTCTCATCGAAGTAGTAAGTCACACCTACAACCAAACAAGGACAAGATGTGACGAACTAATCCGCGACAAGTTATTGTTCCAAGCTACGGTCAGATACAAGTACCCAAACCAAAAGTACTTATACCTAACGGATAAGGTAGCCTAACCATTCTAAGTGAATATAGATTTAAGAACAGTTCATGGTCGCATGACTACCGGGTCTAGTCAAGAAAATACCAATGCAGTACCTCAGTAGCGAGTCACAACACCATATACTATTCCTCAGTATCGAGCGAGTCTATAGCATATAGTCTACGTATCGTTCCTCAGTAGCGAACGAGTCTACTATATATAGGGTGGTAGTCAACTTCCAATCATGTTCTCCCCGCCCAATGCCAACTCATAACAGCTAAGTCTTCTAACATGCAATTCTAGTAGCAGTTATTTCCTAACGCACGACTTATACATAATGGTGGCCAGCCAATCACGCATGTCCGAGTCCTATATGTGACACACAACAACGTGGAATAAATGTGTCAAGGCCTATGAATGCAACACACAAAGGTGGTCCCTTAAATCTAGGTTTAATGTGTACGTAGCAGGAAATATAAATGAACAGTAAGTTCTAACAGGTTATGCCATGTATCACAGTTTATTTTGCATAAAGAAAATAATGAATAATGCATAAAATATAAGCTAAAATAAATAAACAGCAAATGGCAAGGTATCTTGCCTGGTAGGACGCCTGGTGTACTACAATGATCAAGGTGGCACGAACTACAACTTCGGTGCAACAACTACACAAGGGGACCTCTGTTGATGGCACGGACAGTTCCATTGGTTCCAGAAGGGTTAAATTAGTTAGGGTGGGTATAAAGTGGTCTCGAAATGCGCGAAGGAATAGGAATAATAGGACTGGTTACAGACAGGGGAAAAATCAAAGAAATAACGGATAAATATTGTATATACAAGTTTTAGAAAATATTTATAATTCCTAAAAACTACTTTTCATGAGTCAAAATATTTATAGGGAAAATACAAAAATATACTTAAAGTCAAGAAAAACCGTTTTCGGCAAAAACTCTAAGTTTGTCAAAATACTATTTTAGGAAATATTTGTAATATTTAAAACTAGGTTTTTATTCGTCAAACTATGTTTTTGGGAAATACTTGAAAAAAATCAAAAAAATTTATTTCATCCTAAAATACTGTAAGTTTATCAAAATAGGTTTTCTAGGTAAGACTATATTTTATTAGTTGAAATAGTTTTAGGTAAATAAAATACATATGAATTTATTTCATAGTTTGGAAACTACACTTTAACGGTCAAAACAAATTTAGATAATATTTTGGAATCTAGCAATTCAAATAAAACTAAATTTCAATTTAACAAAAATATTACAAAAATATTTATATACTTCAAAAACTCATTTAAAATATAGGCAACCTAAAACTCTATTTTGTTACAATTATTACTTATCATATACATTGTATGGGTAACAATAACAACTATATGAAAATATTACTATATCCATATAAAAATGTTAACTGTACCTATTTCAACCATCATAAACTATAACAATTAGTAATGATAATATAACAATAATAATAATAATAACTGTAATATATAATAATAATAATAATAATAATAATAATAATAATAATAATAATAATAATAATAATAATAAGACCCCTGTCCTTTAAAAGAGAAAAGGAAAGGAGAGGGAGAGTGGCGGTTGCGCGACGCGGCGGTCGAAAGACTCGTCGGTGGCGAGGAGGAGATGTAAGCGTGGGAGAGGAAGAAGTGAGGCACGGTCGATTGGTCAGGCGGACGGAGGCGCTGATGGCCGGGTGGGCTCACCGCTCCGGTGGCGCACGGAAGGGGGTTTTGGTGGAGGCTGGACCCGGCTATTTGCCGGCGGCATACGACGCGATGGACGTGGACTCGCGGGTGCACGGAGCGACGGGATCCGGCCAGAGAGGAGAGGGATCGACGGGGACGACGGAGGTCTGCAGCTGGGGATTCTACTGGCCGCGGTGCTGCTTGCGCGCCAGGGGCACAACGGCGGCGGCGGTCCGCTGTGGGCGGAGGTAAGTGGTGGTTTCGATTTTGGTTTAATTCTTGGTGGGTTTTGGTGGGTCTCCGGCGATGGCCGTAAGGGCGGTGGTGGTTGGGTTTTCTACCAGTGGCCGTGGGGGCAGGTATGAGGGTGGTGGTGAGGATAGGTTGGCGATGGTTCTGGGTCTCTGTCGGGGTAATTGTAGTCGAGAATTTTGGTTGCAGCGGTTGTCAGGGTTGTCGGTACACGGTGGTGCTCGATTGTTGGTGGTGGCGTTGGGTTGTGTTGCAGGTGGTCGGGGGTTTTTCGGCAGGTGGCCAAGGTGGTGGTGTGCTTGGTTTGTGTGGAGGGTGGCAGCGGTTAGGCCGATGGTGGCGGAGGCGGTGTTGGTTTGGTGTTGGTCGTGGGGGTCTTGGGGATGACGACGTTGGTGGTGGTGGCTGAGATGGGTGTTGGCAGAGGCCGAGATCTATAAAGGAGAACGGGTGGTTGATGGGGTTAGGATAGGGATAGGTTTAAGGATTTGGTGTCGGGGTGTGTCCGACACGGAAAAATTTATGTACATGTAAAAGATGGAATAAGATTATGGATATGGGCTCACGGACACGATGCACGGCACGTTTGTGATGGAAGAAATTATGAAAAATAGAAATTTATGGAGGAGTACCTGCCTATTTATAGGATGCGGAAATTCTCAATTGGATAAGAACTAGGAATATTTAAAACCCAATTAGATAACTCACAATTTAATTTAAAATCAATCAAATCCAAATCCAAATACAAATCCAATTTAAATTTAATTAAATTCTATCTTTTATTTTAAAATCAATTAAAATAAATCAAATTCCAAATGTGGATATTAATTTACTATTTAAAATATATCCATAAATCAAATCAAGATTTAAATTGCTATAATAATTTCAAAATATGTTTTCTAAAAATACTATAATAATAATTTCGAAAATATATTATTATTTAGAAATAAACTTAATAAAATATTTATGAAATATATATGTAAGCACAAATAATGCATACATGATTATGCTTTTCCTAGTATACAATAAAATATTATTTATGATTAATAACTGCTAAAAAAAATAGGCTTTTATAGCAAGAATAATAATTATATATAATATTTTGAAAGTGTATAATAAAATAGAAAAAATGTTTTTCTAAAATATGTACGCTCGCACATATTCGCACTCGACGAGCAAAAAAAATAAAATTTTGTGCGCGACGTACAATACGACTACGCGACGTACAATACAAATTTTTTAAATCAGTACCAAATTTAAATAAAAATAGTAGAAATTTAGAGGTTTTACCGGGTTCGTCCCAGGGCGGAACATCACTGACAACATCCTTCTAGCTCAGGAGATAGTTACATGCATGAAATTCCCGGCGAGGGGGGGCAACATAGCCATTAAGCTTGACATGGAGAAGGCTTACGACCGGCTAGACTGGCAATTCATGATCTAGGTTCTCAAAGCTTTCGGGTTCTCCTAAACCTGGATAGATATCATTTACAGATCCATAAGCAACTCGTGTTTCTCCACTATCATCAACGGGCAAGCGGACGACTTTTTTAAAGCTAGCTGCGGTGTCCGACAAGGAGACCCTCTATCTTCCACCATCTTCATCACAGCTGTCGAAGCCCTAAGCAGAAACCTCAACAACATGGTCAACATCCCCAAATTCCTCCACTCTCACACCACTACGGGATGCCCCATTATCACTCACCTGACATACGTCGACGACGTTCTCATCTTCTCCTCCGGGGACATCGGATCCGTAGAGGTGGTCTGCAGTACCCTGGAAAAATACACCAGATGCTCCAGAAAATGGATCAACCACGATAAAAGTGTCTTCTATACCCACCACAAAGACGACAGGATCCACTCGGCTGTCCTCACCATCCTCACCTCCTTCTCCATTGCTTACCCGCTATTCACCTACCTGGGGTGCCCATTAGTTTATGGCAGATCTAATTCGGGCATCTTCGGTGGTATTGTTAATAAGATTAGGAAGAAGATTGAGGGATGGCACAACGCGACCCTATCTCCTGGAGGTAAGATGATCCTCATCAAGCACGTTTTATCCTCCATCCCTATCTACACCCTGGCGGTCTGCTTCCCACCTTTGAAGGTTCTCTCTTTCCTGGAGGCTCTTTTTGCCAGCTTTTTTTGGGGGCATAATAATGGTTAGGATAAGCACCACTGGGCCAGTTGGGACTCGATGGTCAAACCAATGGGTGAGGTGGGCCTCGACTTCATCAAATTAGCGCACATCGTGAGTGCCTGCTCTATGAAACTGTGGTGGAAGCTCAGATTGCACAACTATATCTGGTCGTGGTTCATGAAAGCTAGATACTTCTAACATTTCCACCCAACCACGGCAGTCGCTAACAGTCGTTGCTCCGCATCGTGGCGCCGTATTCTCCATGGACGTCAGCTTGCTAAACCCCTGATCTGCTTGCGACTCGGCAACGGAGAATCCTCACCTAGCTTCGAACGGTAGATTGGTGATGAGATCTACCAACTATCCCCTAACGCTCCCCTGAGCTGCACGATTCGGGATCTCTGGGACCCAGCATCGGATTGGTGATAGGAGCGGATCAGAGATTGGATCGGGCAGGAGGCGACGACCAGGCTCGAAGCCCTCAAGCTGCGGACGTTCGAATCGACGATTCCCCAGACTAATTGATGTGGTCCCCCAACATCGGAGGTTCGTTCACGATGGCCTCAGCCAGGCGGAAGGTGGGGGGATAGCATTTCATCTCCCCTGGTCATGCCTTTCTGGCAATCCTGCATCCCCAACAAATGGTATTTCCTAATCTGGAGAGCTCAGCGTAGGAAGCTGTCGACCGACGATTCTCTTACCACCATCGGCTTTAGCCTTGCATCCAGCTGCCACTGCTGTACCTTCCATAAACCAAAAATTGTAGAACACATCCTGCTCTCCGGAGATCTCGCTAACCTGGTTTGGCAAGACCTCTCCCGAAGATGTAAGAGAAGACATCGACCCGGGGGATTCAACGATCTCTTGGCTAAGTAGGGTGACACCCATGGCCATCAGATCGCCGCAACAGCTGGTATCTAGGTCATCTGGAAGAATCGAAACAAATTCAGGTACGAAGGCCGCCAATACAACCCAGCTCAACTGATCTGTGAAGTCCTTCGTCAAATTCTTAAATCCAGGAACCGCTGCTCCCACTCCTCGGAGCTTTTTTGGCAGGCTTTTCTTTACTTGCGCTCCCAGCTCCCTTGGAGGCTGGTTTCCTTTTCAGGTTTTGTTTTGTTGTTTTGCTGCGCCCGGCGCGCTTACTTGTATAGGCTTCAGCATTTTGCACCTGATACATCAATAAAAGTCCTTTTGTTTAATATATATATATATATATATATATATATATATATATTTATATATATATATATATATATATATATATATATATATATATATATATATATATGGAATTAACCAAATTATAATTCATGTAAAAATATTCGATCAATACTAATATATATATATATATATATATATATATATATATATATATATATATATATATATATAAAATATATATATATATATATATATATATATATATATATATATATATATATATATATATATGGAATTATCCAAATTATAATTCATGTAAAAATATTCGATCAATATTAAACACTAGAAAATATAATATAATATAATCTCTCTTTTTTAACAAAAACACCCCTTAATTGCAGAATCTCAAATATAATTTTCTAAGAATAAAAATGAAATAACAATAAAATCTTAACGTATATTATAGCAGTATATGTACCAATATATGTATTTGCATATAACACTCATATACATATATTTTTAATCAAAACATATTATATATATTTGTAGACATATTCCTAATAGTCCCTATATATATATATATATATATATATATATATATATATATATATATATATATATATATATATATATATACTATGACATCTCAAGAATAACGATATAATCTAATAGCACAATATTTGTATTTTAAAATTATTTATAAAAATATACTTATTAATTAATATAAATCAAAACACTAATAACTAAATATTTTCATGAAACTATATTTAATGCATATATATCATTACCATAAACCTTTTCATAAAAAATTTACTAATTTATTCTAGTAAATCACAAGGTAAATTTTAGGGATAACTTGATAAACTGGAAAAAAAATTATAAATGAATATCTAAAACTATGCAATAAAAATAGAATAAAAATAAACTACTTAAAAAAATATGAGGGTTTACAGTCTTGTAAAATCCGTTGATCGATATCAAGTTGCTAATGCCATAAGTCAATACCACTAAATATTTTCAATAAGCCCATAAATATTTTATGAGTGCTAATGGAATTATTTTTGTTGTAGAATGACCAAAGGTGATAGCTCGAAGACGAATTCATCGTCTGACCCAATGGAGAAACTGATGAAACTAATGGAGGCTCAGAGGAAGCAGAGCGAAGCTCAACATCATGCGCTTCTGGAGAAGCTTCTGTATCAGTTTCAGGAGCAGCTGGATGCTCAACAAAAGCAAGTGGATAATCTGTCTCAGATTGTCACCAGTTGACGGTCGATCCCAATGTTTCTGCAAAGGCCGTAGCAATCGAGACCATAGAAGTGCCGGCAGAGAAACCGAAAATGCCGACACGAAAGAGAACGAGCTTCAAGTTCTCATAATTCAAAAGTTGTAACCCACCTGAGTTTAATGGAAGGGCGGAGCTAGATGAAGTGATGGGCTTCTTGAACACAGGTCAGCAAGAGGGTGGAGTGTACCGTTGTACAACTTCGTCTCAAGGCCCAGGAATGGTGGACTCCGTAGAGACAGGCTCTTTGCGGTAACAGTCCGCATGTGAAGATATCATGGAAGACCTTCAAACAGGTTTTTATTGCCCAATTTATCCCACCAGCTATTCGTGAGCAAAAATAGAAGGAGTTAGTAGCACTCCAGCAAGGCAGTATGTCAGTGGATGATTATGAAACTGAATTTTTGAAGAGAGTTGCATTCGCTGGGTATATGGTTCTGAATGATGATACAAAGGGGGACAGATTCGTGCAAGGCTTGAATGACGGCCTACAGCGTGATGCTCTCAGTCGGAAGTGTACATCTTACAGGAAGGCATACGAAACTGCTCTCGAGATGGAGAGATTTCATCTGCCCGTTAGTCGCAAAACAACACAGAACTACCAAGGCAATAACCATAAACGACCTTGGTCTGCGGGAAGAAATGACGCACCTAAGCGACCGAATACAGGCAATAACAGAGGACCGTATCATGAACTTCATTGTAGCAGATGCACTCAAATTGGACATCATCGTGAAGACTTGCGCATCGGGTGTTACAAATGTGGGGGTATAAATCACAAGGCATTTGAATGCAGAGCTAGGGGAGAGAATCAGTATCCTCCTCATAGACATAATAATATCCAGAATTGTGGCCAGTATAATAACCAGAATCGTGGCCAGCATAATAATCAGATTCGTGGTCAGGCACCCCTGGCGTTACCTGCTCCAATTTGGAATGCCCCGAATCAACAACAGCGTACACAAGGAAGGGTCTATGCCTTGACTCAAGCAGAGGCCAGGCCATAGAGAATGTCATAACAGGTATATTGCTGTATAAATGCATACCTACTTGGGTGTTGTTTGATTCTGGTGCTACATATTATTTTATATCGTCTGATTTTGCCTCGAAAAATAAACTGTGTATGACTTTATTAAAGACTGCTCTATGTGTTAGCACCCCCTCGGGAGTAGATATGCCTGCAACTCTGATTTGCAAGGATGGTTACATCAAAATTGGAGGAAAGACCTTATCTCTGGCCGCAATTGTACTCGACATCAAAGAGTACGACATCATCTTGGGAATGGACTGGCTCAGCGCCTGTCATGCAACAATAGACTGTACGGATAAGAGAGTTGTGTTTTGCCCACCCGGAGAAACAGAGTTCTCTGACTCATGCGGCTCGACGTTCCAAGGACCAATGGTAATATCGGCAGTTACAGCAAGGCACATGTTCTACTCAGGGTGTGAAGGGTACCTCACTTCTGTTCAAGACACTTGGATGAAGAGTGTAGGCTCGAATCAGACAAAAATTGTGGCAGATTTCCCGGACGTGTACCTGGACGAGATACCTGGAAAGCCGCCGGATAGAGAAATTGAATTCACAATTGATACATTCCTGGATACTCGCCCCGATATTGAAGGTGCCGTACAGGATGGCTCCGACAGAATTAAAGGAACTAAAGGTACAGCTACAACAATTATAAGATCGTGGATCCATTTGCCCAAGTGTATCGCCATTGGGAGCTCCGGTGCTATTTGTAAAGAAGAAGGATGGGATGATGCGCCTGTGCATCGATTACAGAGAACTAAATAAGGCAACCATCCGTAACAAGTATCCCTTGCCAAGGATAGATGATCTGTTCGATCAGCTATAAGGGGCGACCGTGTTTTCTAAAATCGATCTTCATTAAGGAAACCACCAGTTAAAGATCAGACCCGAAGATGCCCCAAAGTCAGCATTCCGTACGATATATAGCCAATAGGAGTTTTTGGTTATGCCATTCGGTTTGACTAATGCTCCAGCAGCCTTTATGGATCTAATGAATAGAGTATTTCGACCGTTCTTAGACAAGTTTGTTGTTGTATTCATCGATGACATCTTGATCTACTCAAAGGACAAGGAGACTCATGTCGGACACTTGAGAGAGGTACTTCAGACGCTGCGAGACAATCAGTTGTATGCAAAACTGAACAAATATGAATTTTGGATGAATAGCGTGTCGTTCCTAGGACACGTTGTCTTGGCAGAAGGTGTTGCCATTGACCCAAAAAAGATGGAGGCAGTGGTAGACTCGAAATAGCCTACATCAGCTAGTGCGATACCGAATTTCCTTGGTTTAGCCAGGTACTTCTATCAGTTTATGAAAGACTTTCAAGAATCACTTTGCCTTTGGCTCGCCTCACTCAGAAGGGAGTCATATTTAAGTGGACCAACGACCGTGAGAGTAGTTTTCAGGAACTCAAGCAGCGGCTCATCACGGCTCCAATTTTAGCACTTCCAGAAGGCTCTGAGGGATTTTAGATCTATAGTGACGCATCGGGACATGGTTTGGAATGTGTTATCATGCAACATAGGAAGACGATATCATATGCGTCGAGACAACTCAAGCAACATGAGAAGAATTACCCAACTCATGACTTAGAACTGGCAGCGATTGTGTTTGCGTTGAAATTGTGGCAACACCATCTCTATGGTGTGTCCAGCGAGATCTTTACAGATCACAAAAGCCTGAAGTACATATTCACACCGAAAGAATTAAATTTGAGGCAGCAGCATTGGTAAAAATTAATCAAGGACTATGACTTGACAATTTTCTACACGTCGGGTAAAGGGAACGTGGTAGCTGATGCCTTGAGTCAAAAATTTGTTGGGACACTAGCAGTAGCATATGAGGTACTACGAGATCTTGAAGAGATGGGCATCGAATTCAGAATCTGTACATAGAATATATATTTGACTCAGTTATAGCTTGAGCCGAGCCTCCAGGGAAGGATTAAGACTGCTCAGAAGGATGATCCATTTCTACATAAGATATGCGAGTTGATTCTAGCAGAAAAGGCGTCCGACTTTACAGTTGAATATGATACTATTCATGTCAAAGGAAGATTGTGCGTTCCTAAGGATGAGGAGCTCAGGAAGGAAATACTGACCGAGGCTCAATTTGCAAAGTATTCCTTGCATCCGGGAAGTACGAAAATGTATAAGGATCTGCGCTCAACATTTTTGTGGCACGACATAAAGAGGGATGTGGCCCTATTTGTGTCACAATGCTTAGCTTGTCAGCGTATGAAGGCAGAGCATCAACATCCTAGTGGAGAACTACAAAATCTTGCTATCCCGCAGTAGACATGGGATAATATCTGTATGGACTTTATAGTCGGCTTGCCAAGATCTCAGAAAGGGAATGATATGACTTGGGTGATCGTGGGTAGATTAACCAAGGTGGCTTATTTCATTCCAATAAAAGTTACATGGAGCATAGACCGGTTAGCTCACATCTACATGAATGATATTGTCTGACTACACGGGATGCCAACTTCTATAGTGTCAGATAGAGACGGGCGGTCCTTGTCGCAATTTTGGATAAGTCTGCACTCAGCATTAGGCACAAAGTTGAAATTTGGTTCGGCATGCTATCCGCAGACTTATGGACAGACAGAGAGAGTAAATCAGATTCTTGAAGATATATTGAGATTGTGCGTGCTCGATTCAAAGACAAATTTGGGACGCACATCTCATATTGGCCGAATTTGCCTATAACAACAGTTATTAGGCAAGTATCCAGATGGCCGCGTACGAAGCCTTGTATGGACGGAAATGTCGATCACCGATATGCTCGTAGGAAGTCGGCGAACGGCAAGTGTACGGATCAGAACTTGTGGAACATGTCGTCGAGAGGGTCCGCTTAATTCGAGAAAGGCTTAGAGTTGCTTAAAGTCGACATAAGAGTTATAAGGATGTGCATCGGCGACCCTTGGAATTCACTGCGGGCGATCATATCTTCTTGAAGGTTACACCCATGCGAGGTGTGATGCGGTTTGGGATGAAAGAAAAGTTGAGCCCGAGATTCGTTGGACCCTTCAAGATTTTGGAGAAGGTAGCCTCAGTGGCTTATCGACTTGCACTACCTACTGCTCTGGCTGATGTGTAGGATGTCTTTTATGTATCCCAACTACGGAAGTACTTCATGATCCAAGTTACGTAGTAAACTACGATCAGTTACAGCTGAGTGCTGACCTATCCTACACTGAAGAGCCTGTCAGGAAGGAGAAAGTTTTGTAGAATCGGACAGTACCCTTGGTCAACGTGCTATGGCGGAACCATACGATCGAAGAGTCGACGAGGGAACTGGAGGAGGAGATGAGGGTGAAATACCCCTCGCTGTTTGATAATTTTTAGATAGGACTTTTGCTTTAAGTTTCGAGGACGAAACTTTTTCTTAGTGGTATATTATGCAGTGCCCCGCTTTTAGCGGTTCACTATATAAGGCTTGTGGCTTGGTTAACTCAGTCGAAGCCGAGTATTGGGGAAACTTACCATCGGCATCGAATCGATCACGGATAAATACATATGACCTTTCCAACTAATGGATTGGTTTCTATTGAAATGCGTCCAAGAGTTTTCTCTAGATGTTTTGCTGCTGGTTTTGCTGCTTGGTTTTGATGGATGCTTTTCTAAATGGTTTTCGATGATTTGATTCTTGCCCGTTTTTATCAATTTGTATAGCATTCATTCTTGAGAATACTAAGAGAAGAAAAGATAACGTGACAGAGTATTAACCAAACTTTTGGTGCCATTGCAGACTAACGCGTAACGAAAAGCTAAGCGCACAAGTGTTCCTCTCTCTCTGCGATTCTCTAATTTGGTGAGTGTGGATCTCTGTGGTGGTATTGCCCCTCTCGCTATTCCTTCATGCCAACTAAATAATTTTCTTGCAAAATTCGTTGATCGATATCAAGTTGCTAATGCCACAAGTCAATACCACAAAGAAGCGAGAGAATGAATATTGAATGAATCGATTACACTGTTAACTACAATGAATGATGCTTGTCCCTATGAATATTGAAATGGAATGAATTGATGAATATGAAATGTTGGAAAATGAATAAGTTGTCTATTTACTTTCAATACTACCATGCAATGTATGCTTATCGAGTCGAACACGCATTCGCATGGTTATGGATAACTTGTGCACAAGGTTTGGTGGTGTATTTCCTTGAATCGGTACCGGGGCGCCGGGACCAATTCGGCCTAGGAGGAAATATTGGTGTGCTAACGGGAGCACGGGTCATGTGAGGCATCTTTAGGGGCTATCTACCTACTTTGGAGTCATTGCATTACCTTGAAGTCCTACATGGCAAAGAAATGTCTGTATGGTTTAACAGCGCCAGTGGCCATGTAGTCAAGATTCATGCTAATGATTATTTTATGGAGGGGCGATAAGTATTATTATTATTATTATTATTATTATTATTATCATGTATCTTATGCAGGAAAGCTGGATTCGGCCGATGGTAAACTAAACATGGTTTCATGAAATACCATGTTGTTTTTAATTGTGATTTACTCTGAATGTCACATGTTCCTAATAAGCTCATAATTTAAAATGCTTGTCATTAATAAAATATTGGTTTAGCTGAGTGGGCCAACGGGGCTCACCAGCACATTGTTATAACATGCTGACCCCTTCTCTACAGGTACTAGAGAAGGCTCGGGCGTACGACTGAATTAATAATTTCTGATTTGCTACTACTTTTAAGTTGTTTTCCCTAAACATGCACAAAGTATTGCGGTGTTTTCAAAGATTGCTGCTTATATTTCAAAGTACTAAAGGGGCATGATGTGTGGAACGAGAAGTTATTTTATAGCAGCCTATCAGTTGTACTCTTTTCATGAATCATTGTAGCCAAAAAGGCATAATAGTACCGAAAAAAGTTGTAATCATGGCTACAGTTATCAATAAAATGAGTGTTATTTTTCCTATATTGCGTCCTCAATATTTATGAAATGTGGTTGGGTTTACAAAATGTTTCTTAATGACAAAATAGTCTACGTTCTTGCCTTGTACAAGTGCACCACCAGACTTGTACGGCACCATGCCTTAGCGAGGACGAACGATTCGGTACGAATCAAAGCGAGGATGAAAGATTCCCCAAAGCGGGGCATGACACCAACCGCATACATACGAAGTATACTCCATTATTTAGAATCCTCGTATGTATACATAAGCTATAAAATACAGTAAACCCTCATCCACGAAAATAAAAATAATGACATAAATTAACTATGAACTGTTATTTTATACAAGACGTTGGAAGAAGACAAATCCACTAATAACTACTTTAGATATAAAAGAAAATATATATGGTAAAAATAGCAATGGACGATCCAAGAGCAATCCTCCTCGATAGAAAAGGTAAGACCATGATCTAGGCTAAAGCACCTGCAAAAATAATGAAAAGCACACACCTAAAGATATCACCAGGTCCTCAGAGGAATATAACAAGATACATAAAGAACATGCCATATAATCTGTGATAAAATAAATAAAAGGAAACGTACATGTAATAGGGTGCCTAACCGTTCTACAGTGATAATGCAGTTAAGAACAAACCTTTAACGCATGGGCACTCTGGCTATAATGGGATAAGTATGGTCCCTCATAGGAAATCAGGGACCTCAAAGCACAACATCCATCAAATGTTAGAGGCCAGTAGGAATCAGGTATCAAGAATCTGGAGCATTAGGACTGTATCTCCGACATAAATTCCGACAATAAAAGGGAAGTGCATATGTCACGTCCCACAACCAGAATACTGGAGAGCGGGGGACAGACACAGCCAGCAACGTACCTTAAACTGCAATCCACCTCGTGATACGGTCACGACTGTCTAGATGCATGGGGGTTTATCTATAATCCATCAGTCTCTTATGGTCAAGAACAAGCCTAGTGTCTCAATCTCAAGCAAGCAAATAAATGTTACAAGATATTAGATCATCAGACATACAAAGTAAGGCATCCCAAACATTACATATTCAGATGATTATGAAGCTAGTCATACAAAATACGAAGACTAGCAAGAGTTAAAGTCATACATGATCAACCCTAGGATTTGTCAATCATGTTACAGCCCTTAGGCAGACAGAATATAAGTTTCAACACGAGCTAACACTTGCTCGGCGGCTAAACGCCTGAAAAGATTAATTTTACAATAGAGTGGAAGAGCAAAATAGGAAACCCACTCGTTGCCAGGATTGCGTCTAGCGTTCACCATCTAGATGGAAGACAGGTAGATCCTCGGGCGCTACTTCGAAATTTGGCCATACAAAACCAGCTGGGTTAGAACCCAGGAGAGCAAGTGCCACAGAGGAGGCTTCATTAAGGAACTAAAACCAACATGATAATAAACAAAAGATATAAATAATGACCATGATTAAGTAACAAGAAGACAATGTTAGAATAAAACAGTAGCTTGCATTATGAAAACAAGAGGCGGAATATAATTCCTATGTTAACCACAAGGCAAGCATTCAGGCACGACCAATCAAGTCTTACGGCTTGCTATCATTAGCTAGCTAGGGTTTTCATAGGCCTAGTTACTAACAAGATGCATTTGAGATATTCCCGAGTCACAAGCCCTGCAGCTATCCAGGTTATGTTGGCGAGGTTGCTTAGAGTTATCAAGAGTTGCAAGATTCATTAGATGACTTGGAGTGCAACACATGGAAGTCTGCTTTAGTACTTATGATTTCAAGAAATGCCCGACATAACAGTGGGCTGGAAATCTGCCCTACTCGTCGGCAGGCTATAAGTCCACTCATGTGTGACCAGGATAATCGGATTGCCTCTAACTGGGAAAATCTCTCTATATGAACTACTTAAACAATCTAGTCATTAACCTAGTCAGATTCATTATGAATCCCTGACCATGGTAACCAGGAATCCATGTCCTATACATGATTCAAGACGAGACAGGTAGCTTGTACAATCACAATCAGGAAAATCAACCACGGTGTCAAGACAAGTGTTACTTAGCATGTCAGGGTAGCTGTCGCAACAGCCTTTCAAGATTATCATGTCATGTCAGGTTACTTGTTACTTGTCAAGATTACTTTACTTATCAGGAGTACGCCTCGACGGGCTACTATCAAGATTGTACATGTCTTATCAAGTTACTTATCATGTCAAGAGGGCTTGTCAAAAGTGCGCCTCGATGGGCCACTATCAAGATTGTACCTGTCGTGTTCATGTCAAGTCGTATTTATGTCATGATCAATACTGGCAAGTCATGTTGTGCTCAACAAGTTATCGAGTCGGGACGTCACAAGATAGGTCAAGTACAAGTTACATGCAAGATCACAAACATATACATCAAGAACTAGGGGAACATGCATGGGGACAAGGGGCAAGGTGTATCATGGCAATAAGTGGCGCTGGTCAACTAGCACCATAGAAAGGACAGGTGGCACCAAAGGGGACAGGTGGCGCCTAAGTTAGGTTATGCCAGGCTGGGGTGTACCAGGTTAGGTTGTGCCAGGGCCCAAGGGCACTGGGCTAGGCTGTGCCAGACTGAGCTACGCGAGGTCTGGTTGCGCCTGACTCAGGTTGCGTCTGACTCAGGTTGCGCCTGGCTCAGGTTGCACAGCGCTAAGGAGCGTACATTGGGTCAGGTTACGCTGCGCTATGGAGTGCACGTTGGGTCAGGTTGTGCCGCGCTAAGGACCGCCCGTTGGGTCAGGTTGCACCGCTCTAAGGAACATGCTGGGTCAGGTTGTGTCGCGCTAAGAAGCGTGTGCTGGGTCAGGTTGCGCTGCACTAAGGAGTGTACACTGGGTCAGGTTGCGCCTGGCACTGTTCTTCTTCTCCAAACAGCAAAGAAGAACCCATGGAAACCCAAAAACTTCAAAATGCCATAACTTGCTCAAAACAAGTCCGAATTGGAACTTCCAAGGGTCTAAACTGCATAGAACGAGATTTCCTATACTCTGGGATGACTGGTTTTAGGAAAAACCAAGATTTAATAGATCAAAACCAAGAGAAAAAAGAAAATATTAAAACTTATATATACAAAAATCCATCCATCAAAACCGAAAATGCTTTGTTCTAAAGAGGCTTAGAATCAAGTAGAGAAGAGAATGGGAAAATAAAATAGGAGATCCATTATGAAGCAAGTTGCACTTGCCTAGGGTTTTTTTGGTGGGTGGGAGGAGTAATAGAGAAGAAGAAGAAGTAAATGAAGAAGTGTAATGAAGAGAGAGAGAGAAAGGAGTTGACTTATATAGCAACCCCTCTCATCTCAACCCAAAATAAACCAAACCAAGCCAAACAAGGCCAAGATGAACCAAAATAAACCAAGATGATCCATGATAAACCAAGATCAAGTCAAGAGTGCCAAGACCAAGCCAAGTCATGTTGAACCAAGTTGAACCAAATCAAGTTAAGATTAAACCAAGGCTAAGCTAAATAAGATAAGTCAAAACACGGGCCACCTGACAATTGTCAGAAATCCGTATACGTATCCTGAAAAATACGTATAACGAAAAATGAGAGTGAAAACTCTATCCACCTTAAAAGAATTCTGTCCTCAGAATTTAATCAAGAGGCTAGAGATGTCGGGCAAGTTATACTAATACTAGCAATCTAGGACTAGTAGTCAATCAAGTAATCATTCATGCAAGTAAGAAAGTAAAGCATAAGGCATAAGACATAAGAAAGACATTATACCTTATGAGTCAAACAGCTATGGATATCGTTACCGGATATCATACTCACGTTCCCATGTTGACTCATCCAAAGAGTGATGACCTCAAGCAACATAGACTAAACTAATAGTCTTATTTATGAGTACCTTCTCTCTTCGATCCTATATGGATACGGACCTTTCCTCATACGAAAGGTTTGTACCAACAACCAATTCTGAATAATCAAAAATATGGCTCAGATCTGGAATATACCATTGCAGTTGGGATACATGTAATACGTCATGTACCTCACGTAACGACGGCGGAAGAGCGAGATGATATGACACATCATCTACTCACTCAAAAATATCAAACGACCCTATATACCTAGGACTAATCTTTTCTCGTACGCCGAATCGAATGACGCCACGGGTAGACGAGATCCTAAGGAATACGTGGTCATCGATAGAAAACTCAAGAGGACGCTATGAGAATCGGCCCAATGACGCTGGCGATCGTGTGCAACTTGAAGATGATCTCTAACTTGTCTGACCACCTCGATAGTCCAGATAACCATTTCTGGACCAAGAATTTGCCTCTCGCCGACATTATCCTAGGCTAAAGATTATCTGTACTTCCTGCCATACAGTTCTTCGAATGGTACTATCTGGATACTGGCCTGGAAACTATTATTGTAGGAGAACTCCACTAGATGCAGGTGATCTTTCTACGAACCACCGAAGTTAAGTGTACAGGATTGCAATATATCTTCAAGAGTTTGAATTATGCACTCCGACTGACCATCTGTCTGCGGATGATAGGCTGAACTAAACTTGAGACGAGTCTCCAAACTCTTTTGAAGACTCCGGCAAAAGTGCGATATAAATCTTGAATCTCTATCCGACATGATACTGACTGGATGCAATCTGACTATCTGTCTGAGATATATCTCTGTAAGCTGATCCGTTGACTGGCCAATTCTGAAAGGGAGAAAATGAGCTACCTTCGTGAGTTGGTCAACTATAACCCAGATAGCATCTCTCCCAACTGAAGATTTAGGTAATCCAGTTACAAAATCTATGGTAATGTATTCCCATTTCCATTCTGGGATCGGTAAAGGTTGAAGAAGTCCAGCTGGTCTCTGATGTTCAGCTTTAACTTGCTGACAAACTAAACAACGAGTGACAAATTGGGCTATCTCCTTCTTCATGCCATTCCACCAAAAATTTTGACGGATATCATAATACATCTTCGTGCTACCCGGATGAATTGAATACTATGAACTATAAGTCTCTGCCATAATCTCCTGTCTGATATCATCGCTGGGTATACAAAGATGCCTTCCATGCCGGAGAGTATCGTTTTCATGAATACATAACTCTGTTCTCCTTCCTACTTTATATTCTTTCCTAAGATGTTGAAGCTTAGAATCTGTTGACTGGACTGCCTTAATCCTCTTAGCTATACTGGACTAAACTTGCATACTGGCTATCAATGCCATCCTGGTAGGGAGAACTACCTCTATACCTATCTTCTAAGGATCTGCTAATAACTCTGGCTGTGCTGTTATAAAATAAGCTCTTGCTCTTCTGCTCAATGCATCTGCAACTACGTTGGCCTTTCCAGGATGATACTGCAGGTTGATGTCATAATCCACCAATAAGTCTAGCCATCTTCTCTGACGCATGTTAAGATCCTTCTGAGTAAACACATATTTAAGACACTTATGGCCGGTGAAAATCTCTACTTGATCTCCATACAAGTAATGCCTCCAAAGCTTAAGGGTAAAAACTACTGCTGCTAACTCCAAGTCATTGGTTGGATAATTCTTCTCGTGCTTATGAAGCTGACATGACACGTAAGCTACTACCTTACCATGCTGCATTAGGACGCATCCTAATACTTTACCTGAAGCATCATAATAAATTAAAAATCCTTCAGTCCCATTCGAAAGTGTGAGAATGGGTGCCGTCATCAATCCTTGCTTCAACTTCTCAAATGAACTCTGACATTCTACTGTCTAAGAAAACTACACATCCTTACGGGTCAATCGCGTCAATAGCGCTGAAATTCGAGCAAAGTCTGACACAAATTGACGGGAATAGTCCGCCAATCCTAGGAAACTGTAAACTTCTGTTACGGTACTGGGTACTGGCCATGTCTCTATGGCAACTATCTTCTGGGGGTCCACTTCCACTCTACCTCTGGTGATGATGTGACCTAAGTACAAAATGCGATCAAGCCAAAACTCGTACTTGCTAAACTTTGTATAGAACTGATGCTCTCTGAGAATCTGAAGAACTACCCGGAGATGTTGCTCATGCTCTACTTCACTCTTGCTATAGACTAAGATATCGTCTATAAACAATATCACAAATTAATCCAAGTAGGGCATAAATATGCGATTCATGAGATCCATGAATACCGCTGGCACATTGGTCGCTCCAAATGGCATAACGAGGAACTTTTAATGTCCATACCTCGATCTGAATGTTGTCTTCAGGATGTCTTGCTCTCTAACTCTAATCCGATGGTACCCTGATCGCAAGTCTATCTTCGAGAATACTGTTGCCCCACTGAGTTGATCGAACAAGTCATCTATCCTAGGCAAGGGATATCTGTTCTTGATTGTTACAGAATTCAAGGTACGATAATCAACACATAATATTGACATACCATCCTTTTCTTCAAAAGAAGCATCGGAGCTCCCCAAGGCGATCCACTAGCACGAATGAATCCCTTGGTCCTAAGTTCTTTAATCATCTTGTACTGGATCTCCAACTCTGATGGTGCCATTCTGTAGACTCTCTCTGATACTGGTGCCGTTCCTGGAATCAAATCAATGGTGAACTCTATCTCTCTCTCTGGGGGCATACCTAGAATCTTTTCGGGGAATACGTCAGGAAACTCTGCTACTACTCTGGAAAACTGAACTGATACTGCTACTGCCATCCATAAGACTGGTGGAGAAGGTTCTACTTCACCTCTGGAAAACAAAAACTCCTCTTTGCCAAAAATACCAAAAATAATCCTGCCAATATGGTAGTCTATTCTTGCGTATTGATCCTTTAACCAATCCATTCCCAGGACCACATCATAGTCGGCCATCAAAAATTCTATCAATCTAGCGAGAAACTCTCTACCGCTAACTATGATTCGACATGAGGAATAGACTCTCCACAAGGCTGCTACCAGTAAGAATATTAAGCCTTACTGATAAAGACTCGAGCTCCAGTCCTAACCGTGTTGCGAATATAAATGAATGCGATGCACCCGAATCAAATAATACTAATGCTAAAAAAGAGTTAACGAGAATGGTACCTGTAACCACCTCACATGATGCTAATTCTTCTTCTACCGACAAGGCCATAGCTTGACCATGTCCCCTTGGTGCTGGTCCCGTCTGTTGGTAACCTCTCTGCCTGGTCTGAACCTGGACTTGAGCATACCGTTGAGTCCTCTGCTGCTGGAACGCCTGAGCCTGAAACGACAAGGGCCTCGAAGGCTGGTACTGCTGCTGCACTGGTGCTGGTCCCCTAACCGATGGACTGGTTAGGGTTGGTGAAGATGAACTGGCTCTAGGTTATCCAGGTTATCCAGGCGAGGTTGCTTAGAGTTATCAAGAGTTACGAGATTCATTATGTGACTTGGAGTGCAACACATGGCAGTCTGCTTTAGTACTTATGATTTCAAGAAGTGCCCCACATGATAGTGGGTTGGAAATGTGCCCTACTCATCGGCAGGCTACAAGTCCACTCAGGTATGGCCGGGATAACGAGATTGCCTATAACTGGAAAAATCTCTCTATATGAACTACTTGATCAATCTAGTCATTAACCTAGTCAGATTCATTATGAATCTATGACTGTGGTAACCAGGAATCCATATCCAATACATGATGCAAGACGAGACATATAGCTTGTATAATCACAATCAGGAAAATCAACCACGGTGTCAAGACAAGTGTTACTTAACAAGTCAGGGTAGCTGTCGCAACAGCCTTTCAAGATTATCATGTCATGTCAGGTTACTTGTTACTTGTCAAGATTACTTATCAGGAGTGCGCCTCGACGGGCTACTATGAAGATTGTACATGTCTTATCAAGTTACTTATCATGTCAAGAGGGCTTGTCAAAAGTGCGCCTCGATAGGCCACTATCAAGATTGTACCTGCCGTATTTATGTCAAGTCGTGTTCATGTCATGATCAATACTGGCAAGTTATGTTGTGCTCAACAAGTTATCAAGTCGGGTCATCACAAGATAGGTCAAGTACAAGTCATATGCAAGATCACAGGCATATACATCAAGAACTAGGGGAACATGCATGGGGGCAAGGGGCAAGGTGTATCATGGCAACAAGTGGCGCTGGTCAACTAGCACCATAGAAAGGATAGGTGGCGCCAAGAGGGACAGGTGGCGCCAAGAGGGACAGGTGGCGCCTAAGTTAGGTTGCGCCAGGCTAGGGTATGCCAGGTCAGGTTGTGCCAGGGCCCAAGGGCAATGGGCTAGGTTGCGGCAGACTAAGCTGCACGAGGTTGGGTTATGCCTGACTCAGGTTGCATCTGACTTAGGTCGCGCCTGACTCAGGTTGTGCCGCGCTAAGAAGCGCATGCTGGGTCAGGTTGCGCCGTGCTAAGGAGCGCACGTTGTGTCAAGTTGTGCCATGCTTAGGAGTGCACGCTGGGTCAGGTTGCGCCGTGCTAAGGAGCGTGCACTGGGTCAGGTTGCACCTGGCACTATTCTTCTTCTCCAAACAGCAAAAAAGAACCCGTAGAAACCCAAAAACTTCAAAATGCCATAACTTGCTCAAAACAAGTCCGAATTGGGACTTCCAAGGGTCTAAACTGTATAGAACGAAAAGCCAAGTTCTAAAGAGGCTTAGAATCAAGTGGAGAAGAGGATGGAAAAATAAAATGGGAGATCCATCATGAAGCAAGTTGCACTTGCCTAGGGTTTCTTTGGTGGGTGGGAGGAGTAATGGAGAAGAAGAAGAAGTAAATAAAGATGTGTAATGAAGAGAGAGAGAGAGAGAAAGGAGTTGACTTATATAGCAACCGCTCTTCTCTCAACCCAAAATAAACTAAACCAAGCCAAGCAAGGCCAAGATGAACCAAAATAAACCAAGATTATCCATGATAAACGACCTATACAGTCACCTACACCCAAGTGTTACTTGGACGCACAATGATGCAATAATGGCCACAGATAAATAATACTAAATCTAAAAAACTAAAATAAAGTAAAAGTAAATCACAAAGTATGGTGGCAAGTTATCTTGCCTGAGGTTGTGTGCAAAAAGGGCAGGTCCAGTAGCTCAAACCATCAGAATAGTGAAGCAGAGATAGTCAATTATCGAAAACGTCCTTCGATGCTAAAATAAACATTACCAATATTTCCAGAATGAGGAAAATAGCTAGGATAGACTACCCATAAGTCCAATTTTGAACACAGAGACAAAATTGTAATTTTGGGTTAAAACGATATCCATCATTGGACCCGTTTTGCACCGAAACTTGTGTCGGTATCTATGGTCTCTAAAGTCGTCAAACTATATATATATGGGTCCGATTCGGGTTCAATTTTAGGACACAAACCCAACCATGTCCAAAGTTGGATTCCGGTCGGCTGTGCATAATTTTGCCCGTTGGATCGGGTCGCGGGCCCATCAAATAGGCGTTCCGGTCGACCTTCTCAGAATCGAACCAAACTTGGCACACAGGACCATTAAAACTATTCGGTCCTGATGCCGCAAGTTTCATCTTGATTTGACTAACATGTATAATGTAATTGGAGAATTTTGAAAAAAGGCCGATACGGTAAATTTTGACGGATACGTTTCATATTCGTCGCGCACATGCAACCAATTTGAATTCCGTCAAAGCACAAACGTCTGCGAAATCGTTACGCACCTTTTGATTCTTTCGCTTCATGACCATCTTCCCCATTTTGGCGGAACGCACGTCGTATCGAAGAGATTTCTAGAATTTCTATTAATTAAAAACAGGTTTTTCGAAAACTTTGGGTTCAAATTAATTGCATACAGTTTATAAAAAATTAAACTACCAGAAGGAGATGGAAATTATATGAGATGTTTTTGGTCGTCCGAAAACGATATGTTTTCGGGTTTCTTGAGTCGAATTTTCGACTTGATGGGTCGATGCCTCGAGGAACAAGTAGGTGGGTCGTCTAGAGGGTCATGTGGACTCCCTCAGGATTTTACAGGATCAAACTCGATCGAGTAAATGCAAAGAAACAAGCTGAGGAAGAGAGTTACCTGGTGCAACTGCTGCTGTGGCTGTTCTTCACGCGGCTGCGCGTGGCACTGCTATCGGCCGTCGGCCAGCCGCGATGGTGGTGCTGGTGCGTGCGGGCATGGAGGAAGGGTCGTCTGACAAGTAGGCGACGGGATTAGGTTTTGGTTTACGTTAGGGTTTGAGGGATTAGTGGCTAGATTTCTCTGTATCTATATACATATATGATATGTAAGAAAATTTGGGTTGTTTGCTCTTGTTCGGGAAAGGGGGCCCTATCGCGTTTTGGGGGGGTTCCACCTCTTGCGAGATATTCCCAATTTCATATGAGTTGGGTTATATATATATATATATATATTTATATATATATATATATATATATATATATATATATATATATTGATGAAACCCCCCTCCTTTTATTAATCAAGGCTCAAAATGCCCAAGCCTGATACGTATATAAGGCAAAAAATCAAGCCTATACAAGTATACCGCAAAAAAAAGAAGAGTGGGAGAGGGGCTAAGGATCCTCCAAAGCTAGCTAGGGCTAGAGTGCCAGAATGATGATGGGCTGTGGGAGCATAGGGTGCTCTGTTTGCGACATTACCGATGGATTTCCTGAAGGAATTGGGCTTCTAAGTATTGGTGACCCTCGTATCTCGCCTTGTTGTGATTCTTCCACATCACCCTCGTGGTGGCCGCTGCGATGATCTGGTGGCCATGGGAAGCAGATCCCCAGTTGGCCAGCAGATCGTGGAAGCGACCGCCACCTCGTAATATGTTGTAGTGTTGGTTATGGGTCCTCCAAATCTTGCCTGAAAGGCTCCCCTCCCAGAAGATGTGGTCAATAGTCTCCATCTGACGGTCGGGACAGCAATGGCATGTTGACGCTAAGCTGATACCGATGGAGTTAAGGATCTCCTCTGTCGGAAGTTTCTTTCTGATAACTCTCCACATGAAGAATGACCACTTCTGTAGGATGCAGGAATGCCAATAGCGAGCAATGGGAAGATGCGGCCGTCTGGGTCCTTGAATAGCGAGTCTCGCCGACCTCACTGAGAATGCTCCGAAAGCCTCCAACGACCAACTCAGCGCATCGGCTTCACGCCGGAGGCTAAAACCGTGGATACGGATGCTGTCAACTATTCCGTTACCAGACCACTCATGGATCTTGTGCCAGTTCCAGTCGTTGGTGGTGGTGTTCTACAGGTCTCTGATCCTACCGTTACTGGGGGTCGCCATAATATTCGAATATAGCTGTCACCAATCTATCTCTCCAGGAATGGATGTGACTTACCATCACCCAGGTGGAGTCTCATCGCTGGCTCGACCATATCACGGCCGCTAAGGATACGACGCCACGCTGCTGACGATATGCTGTTGGATGTGGCTATCGCTGGGTGGATGTATTTAAAATACTTGGTCTTCATGAAATTGGTCCAAAGGCTATTGCTCGTGCGGAGTTTCCACCACAATTTTATCGAGAAAGCTTTGATGATGTGATTGAGACTGGTGAATCCCAGCCCCCTATTCTCGGTTGGTTGGGCCATGGTATCCCAGTTAGCCTAGTGGTGTTTGTCTTGCCCTTTGTTGTGCCTCCAAAAGAAGTCACAAAAGATCTGCTTGATGGACGCGATGACCTTCTTAGTCGGGGAGCATGCCGCCATGGTGTGGATGGGCATAGAATTAAGCACATGTTTGATGAGGATTATCTTACGGCCTGGCGATAAAGTGGCGTTATGCCATCCTTCGATTTTGTTTCTAATTCTGGTGATCAAGTTCTCAAAGATGCCAGCGTTAGATTTTCCACATAGAGGGAGCAACCAAGATAGTTGAAAGGAGGGTGCGCCACCGAAAAGGAAGTTATGTTGGAGAGTTTGACTGTGTTCTCTCTTTTGATGTTGTGGTGGGCGTAGATAACGCTCTTGGAATGATTGATCTTCTGTCCTGAGTAACTGGAGTACCTCTTCAGGGTGTTGTTGACTACCTCCATCGTAGCAACGTCCCCGGATGAGAATATGAGCAAATCATCTACAAAGGCCAGGTGGGTAATGGTAGGGCATCCACTGTATGTGTGATAGTGCTGGAAGATGGGGGTGCTGACCATGTTGTTAAGTTTTCTGCTGAGGGCATCAGCTGCTATGATGAAGACAGTTGAAGATAGAGGGTCGCCCTGTCTAATACCGCGGCTAGATTTGAAGAACCCTTCGGATTGGCCGTTGATCACTGTGGAGAACCATGAGTTGCTGATGGATCTCCATACTATGTTGGTCTAATTCTCTGAGAATCCGAATGCCCTGAAGACCCAGATCATGAATTGCCAGTCCAGTCTGTCATAAGTTTTCTCCATGTCAATTTTGATGGCAATGTTGCCCCCTCTAGCAGGGAATTTCATGCAGGTGATTAGCTCTTGGGCCAGCATGATGTTGTCCTGGATATTCCTTCTGGGAATGAACCCGCTTTGCTCCTCGGAGATGATTTTGGAAAGAGTTTCAGCCATTCTGGTGGCGATGATCTTGGAAATAATTTTGTTGGTGAATGTGCACAGACTGATTGGTCGAAAGTCGCGGAAGGAGACCGGGTTATCCTTTTTCGGGATAAGGATGATCTTGGCGCTGGAGATGGCTTTGGGGTAAGTAGCTTCTTCGAGGAAAGCGGTGGCCGCTTCGGTGATGTCCTGCTTAATGATATCCCAGCAGGTGCGAAAGAAGACGCCAGAAAAACTGTCCCGGCTTGTGGCACTATGCTTGTTCAGAGCCCACACTGCCTCTTTCACTTCCTGCTCGGTAAGGGGACGCTCCAGCTGGGCATTGTCGTGGTCGTTAATTAGGTTGGATATTTGGTCCAGAAAGGATGTGTCTTTGTGGACCGTCTCTTTGGTGAATAATTTGGAGAAGAATTCTGGCGCCGCCACTTCGATACCTTTGTAGTCTGTAATAATGTTGCCATTTTTGTCTGTGGTGTGGTAGATTGATAGTTTATGTTTACGGCCATTAACACAGGCGTAGAAGTATTTCGAGTTTTGTCCCCCTCTCTGTCCCATTTCAGCCTCGCTTTCTGCTTCCAGAAGTCGGTCTCAACTTCGAGCCTGAATTTGAGCATAGCCTTGGTTAGGTTCAGAGCTCGCCTTGCCGCGGGGGATCGGTCCACAGCGAAGATGGCTTCGGCACGGGTGACGTCATCCTCCGCGACCCTGACCGCTTGAAAAATATCTCCGAAGGCGAGTTTGCTCTAGTTGGAAAGAACCTTCCTCGTGGCTTTGAGCTTGTTGCTGACCCGAATTAGGGGGTTGGGGGAGTCCTGACGATTCCATGCTTCCGCCACGATACCCAAGAATTGTAGGTGATCGGTCCAAAAGTCGAGGAATTGGAAATTCCTTTTAGATGGATTAGTATTATTTTTAATTTCCACCAGTAGGGAGGCATGGTCGGATTCTGTGCAGTTGAGGTGGGATAGGGAGGTGGTGATCCCCATTCTGTGCCAATGCACGTTCATGAGGGCTCTATCCATGCGAGAGTATTGGCGGCGGTCATCTTCCTGCATGTTGCACCAGGTGAATTCGTTGCCATTGAACTGGAGAGGGGAGAGGTGAGCATTGAAGATGAAGTTGTTGAAGTCTTGCATGGCTGATATGGGCGGGGGCCGGCCTCCTATCTTCTCTTCTCTGCAAGTGATCGCATTGAAGTCCCCGATACAAAGCCAAAGGGAATTGGTATTGTGTAGATGGTTGTCCAGAAGATCAATCCAGAGTTGTTTCCGCTCGGCGATGTCGCAGCTGCCATGGACCGCTGAGATGATGGCTCGCTCAGGAAGCATGGGTTGAGCCACCCAGCATGAGAGAGCTTGCCTGGAGTCCTAGATTGCTCCGAGTTTGATGTTCTTCGTGCCGATGATCCAAATGTCGTACCTGTCAGCGATGGCCGTGCGGAGGCCCAGTGCCAGCTGGATAGATTTTAATCTTTTGGAAAGGATTTTCGGTTCGATAATAATGAGGATATCAATCTTGTCGATTTTTCGAAGGCTGAAAAGTCTCCGTAAAGTAGGTTTGATAGCCACGCCACGGACGTTCCAAGATAGGATGTTAATTATTAATGATAATTTGGGGGTTTTTTTGTTCCGCTTGGCAGCAGATCTGGTTTGAATAGTAGCAATTTCGTCTTTGCCTGTCATGATCCGGCTGGAGGTAGACGCTTCCGTGTTCGTTGTGGTAGGGGGTCTCGAGTTGTTTGCTCGAGCTGAACTGTGGGACGGTGTAACTGATCTCCTGCGGAGTCCACGATGGGGGCCTCCATAGGGATGGCCAGGGAATCGGGCGTACACTCAATTCGCAGGATAGCCTGCTGGAGAGGGACTCCAGCAGCTTGTACCTGGTGTCCTTTCATGACTTAGTCAGGCCCGAGGATGGGAAGGGCTTCTACAACTGGATCATCGCTGATGGAGTGTTGGTCGGCTTCGCTGGGGAGGATGGCCAGGGTGTCATCCCCTTGGTCTTCGTTGGTATGTAGTTGTTCTACTTTGCTGGATTCTGCAGACATCTCTGTCCTCTTCGTCTTGGGGGAATTGAGTGCTATCTCAGGGGGGCCTGGGGCATCAAGGGGGTTACCTGATTTCGTTGGTACAACCGAGTCCTTCGAGTCTAGACTGTCGAATTAGTTGGCTAGGGCAAGGGGTTCTGAGATGAAGGGGATCAGGGCATTGCTAGGGGCCTCACTGGAGTCTTTCTTTCCGTCACTGGATTCGAATCTATTATACGAGTTCGGAAGTGGTAGGAGTGGTGCCGTGGAAGACCTCCCCTCTTTGTGGTCGTAGTCTTTTCGGACTGATTTCTTCTTGTGCTCCGGGTGGAGGCGGTGGTAATGCTTAGATAGGTGGCCTCTTAAATGGCAGTGGTTGCAGAATAATACATTGTTGTCATATAGGATTTGTTGGTTGTGGGTTTGGTTGCCCAGCTCGATGGTGATAAAGTTGGGTAGATCAGAGGTGAGATCGAGTTCTATACAGATTTTGGCATAGTAAGCCTTGGTGAGGTTACTGGTTTCGGGCGTCGTAGCCACATACGTCCCGAAGGAGTTGGCAATATGTCTTACTTCTGCTGGGACAAAGCATATGACTGGAAGGTTGGGCAGGGTCACCCAAGCTGCGACCGTGGCTGAGTCTTCTTTGGTATTGAATTCTGGGGACCACTTGGTTATCTTCATCTGGTGGGTATCGATACTGCAAGTGCCCTTGGACCATACGATTCTGTGATCGCTTTCGGAGGATAGGTATAGGAGAATATGTCTGGGGTCGAAGGGTGCCACTCGGTAATTCGACGAGAGTTTCCAATTGGCTACCACATCCTGGTCCCTGGAGAGTTTGGGGCATCCGGTGGAAAATTTGAGAATGAATGTGTGGGGAAAAGTCGTTGACAATGATGACAATTCCAGGACGGAGAAAGGGACTATCGGCATATCAGAATCCAGAGAGTATTCAATATCCGGGAGTGGGACGTCGGGGATAGGACGACTCTTCGAGGAGACCAGGTCCGGGGGCAACATGGCTGCGTACGAAGGCTGGAATGAACTGGGAGGGTGGTCCCTGGGTCCCGGAGCAGGGGAGCGGCTTCAGTAACTGAGGTGTGAGGAGGCTAGTGGTGGGGGATGGGGATGAGGGTACATCTGGGGATAATCTGCCTGGGGAAGAAGGAGAAGAGGGAACAACGGGGGAACCAGCGGGGAAAGCTAGTCCACGACAAGTGGTGGGCGTCTGCGGTATGCCAACCACCGTCGGACGGGATGGGGAGGGAGCGCCCTGGGCTGCCACAGAGGGGACCTTGGGGACAGCAGACCCTGGAGCGGTTCGGGACGCCGGTGTCGAGGGGAACGGAGCCTCGTAGAACGATGAGGAGAGGGGGCCGGGGGCTGAAGGCGGAGGACCCAGGCAGGAAGGAGCGGTGGACGCGAGGGGCGGAACAACTTGCTGGGGGATGGGGGATGGGACTGGGAAGGATGGTGGATGAGAGCGGCGGGAGGGGGGAAGACTCGTAAGGGGAGAGGGGAAGAATAGGGGGTCGTAGCACTGCGGGGGGGTGGATCAGCGTAGAGGGGCTAAGAGGGATAGTGGGCAGTGTAAAGATGGGAGGCGTAAAGTGGGAGGTTGGAGCAAGAATCTGCGTACGCTTGGGCTACTGGGACTGAAGAGAGGGGGGGCCCACCAGCGTAAAGTGGAAGGTTGGAGTTGGAATCCGCCTACACTTGGGCTGCTGGTACTGAAGAGAGGGGGGCCCACCAGCGTACTCGTGGCGTGCGTGCTCCCGACAGCTAGAGCACCCGCAGGGCACGTAGGAATGCTGTAGGTGGGTCCCACATAAGTGGCCCGGGGGAAGCATAGGTTTACGCGAGGCTCCGTTCGCGTAAAAAAAGTAGGCCACCTCGGGATGCACGCCAGAGGTGGCGTCACCGAGATCCCTAACGGTGGGGACCCCGAGACCTGCACCGCAGGAGGGCTCCCCTCCCGAGGGGCGAAATAACCATTTGAAAATTGAAAATAGGTGGGGGAAGGAGAACTACGGCGCCTGGTGGCTGAGCCCTGAAGGGCTGCCGGACCACGCGGGAGCGGCCTGGGAACCGACGGACGCGCCGATCAAGGGGCTGAGCGGGGGGAGCGGGGGGGGGGGGGGGCAAAGCTGTGAATGAAGGGGGGTTGAGTTCCCGGGCATGCCTGACAGTGAGGAGGAGTAGCCGACCAGAGGCGGAGGCCTACTCAGGGGAGGAAGGGGAGGCGGAGCAGGATGGTAGGGTGGGGCGGCGAGAAGATGATGACCGAGCATAGCCAACGTGTTTGCTGGCCAGGGGGCATCTCGCTCCGGTTGGACGGTCGGTGAGGGACGGGAGCGCGGGGGGAGGGGAAAAGACGAGGCTTGCCAGCCGGCCTTGGCCGGCCGATAAGAGGAAGCCTGGAGCAAAGGGGAAGGGAAGGGGCTCTGCATCGAGGAAATTTTTTTTATATATGTTTATATATATATATATATATATATATATATATATATATATATATATATATATTCATTTTATTATTTTTTACCTTCTAATACATTCATAAAATATATAACTATATTTGTACTTGTATAGAAAAACTCAATAAATTTTCTAAAATCCAAAATTTAGTATCTATATTAATCTAACAATTATTTATTGCAAAATAGATTTCTTATACTAAATATTGCTACATATCATATTTAATAGTAATTTAAAAAAACAAATTCCAATAAAAATCCTTTATAATCTAAAATAAAGTTTATAAATATCCAATAATTGATTTCTTGTAAAATTTACTATTGTGCATAACATGTAAAAAAATTCCTACTTTTAATATTTATTTTAAAATACAAATACTTGACACCGAGTTAAGGTAATTAGTAAAAATACTCGTATTATTAAATCGTAATCAATATAATAAAAGTTTTGGGGGTTTACATCCTACCCAACTTAAAAAAACTTTGTCCTCGGAATTAAAATAACTCTTAATATCAGAGGACAGCACGATTAATATGAAGGAAGAGTAAATACGTCGAATCGTAAAACGGTTACGGAAATGAGAGGGGGTGGTTATTAAAACGGAATCCACATTGGCTCTATACCTTACAAGGTAACGTGTTCTCGATTCAAAGCACTACCCAACTTATAGAAATTGGCTAACCGTGAGAATCGTTGTTACAAAACTACTGAGAATGACAGTTTCTAACTGAAGGGCACGAGAATATGGGACACTTCTGACCGCCGTCGTAGAAGCATGGAAAAGAGCATGATTGCCCATGCGGCTCAGAACAGGAAAACCCATGTGGTTCAAAAACAGACGAGCTTCATGCGGCTCAAGAGCATCATGCGGTTCAAAAGTCACCAACTTGGACATGCGGCTCAAGCAAACACCACGTGGCCTTCTGTGCTTCGCTCCTGCAATTGGCCATTAAGTAAAGGCCATATGTAATGCTCTGACATAAAGGAGAACTGACGACTCTGACATAAAGCTGCCATAAAGACCCTGTCATAATGGTAGACTCCTATGAAAACAAAGAAAATCTCTGACACGATCCATCAAACCCCAAAATCATTCATGCGGCCTTGACACGTGGACAGTCGCATGCGGCTCAGGCAGAGGCCACCCCATGCGGCTCAGGCAGAGGCCATCCCATGCGGCTCAGGGAGAGGCCACCTCATGCGGCTCAGGCAGAGTCTACCCTATGCGGCTCACGAAGACTATCTTCATGCGGCTCACTGAGAAGCCACCCATCATGCGGTCGCCTACGCTCATGCGGCTCAGATCATTTCCATACGTGGCCAGTCTTATGCGGCTTAGTAGAAAACAATCCTCATGCGGTTTGGATTTCCTAAGTAGCTCACGGTTAAGACACATGGCAGAAGATTAGTTTTTCCCGCGTCCTTACAGCTAGCAGCATAATGATAATGGGACACGTGGCATCAAATCGATCAAGATTCATCAACAAATCCCAACAACCAGGTTTAGCGCCATCCTCGTAATTACTGGGATCAAATCAGATCATTTGCAATCATGCAAATTGAACACGTGGCAGAAAATCTGAGCTTGGCATAACAAATCATGAAGATTTATGGCAATCAAAATTAATTGCCCATAGAGATTTGATGCAATCTACATTAATTACCTAGATTTGCTGCAATCAGAATAAAGGGCCCAGATTAATTGATCCTTAACCGCCGACATATCAAGGAGGCAATCATTGCAAACCCTAATGATTGTATCCCACTCCTATAAATAGCAAGGTGCCATTCCCTTGCGAAGGAGGACTTTTTCGAAGAGCACCAGAGCACTTGGAGAGACTTGAAAAGAGAGAGCAGAGAGACGAAGGCACGCACAGAGGGCATCCTGAGAGCATTTCTTCCCCAGAGCCAAGGCTGCATCCGATCGTCCAAGGAGTAAGGCAGAGCTGCCGTCGCTTTCCTGAGCCTCTACCGTCACCCCCCTTAATCTAAAATAAACAATTATACTTAGATTGTTGTACCTAGGTTTTCATTCCTAGGCTTTCTTTGTACAAGCGAGTTTCTATTGTGAAGTAAAAATCCAGTCCTCCGATATAATTATTCTGTTCTTTTATATTTCATGGAAAACACGATGGAGACTCTGCTGGGGATAAACTTCTCCATGGCTGAGGAGTTGGTGACGCAATCGAATACAGCCAAACTTGGCTCCACACAACAGAAGATGGTCGTCCGCTTCGACCAACAGGCGTTTGAAGAAATGCTCTCCGACGGAAGCGCTGGCCCGGTCCAGAAGCGAACCCGCACAAAGAAGGCTCGCAGGGAGTGGAGGCCAAAATCATTTGCTCCTCCCCAAGCTCTAGACGGAGCACTCTCTGCTGCCCAAGACGGTGAAGACAACTCTCATGCGGCCCCATTTCAAGCCATAGAAGACTCTGCTATCCCCAAGTTCGACAGAGGAAAGCACTACGATGCTGGACTTGCAGGGACAAAGAGTGATTCTATGTGCTCCAGGAAGAAGCCGAACAAAGGCACTAGCCGCAAGCAGAACATTCATGTGGCCGAAACTGCCAGCCAAATGCATAACACTCATGCGGCTAGAATTTCCAGCCGCATGGAGAAGACTTATGCGGCTGAGACTTCCAGCCGCATAAAGAAAGCCCATGCGGCTACGACTGCCAGCCGCATGAAGACTGTTGATTCCAGCCGCATGCCACATGCTCTACGCAGCTCAGTCTTCGACCGCCTCTCCTATGGTCCTGATCTCTCGTGCTCCCAAAAAAACATGTCTGACTCTCTCCAGCACCACTTAGACTCTTCCTACTATGTGCCCTCACGTACTAGATTGAAGAAGTCTAGGGCTGCGTGAGCTTGGCAAGCTCAGTCCGCTCTCCCGACCTCTGACCATCCGAATGTTCCACATACTGTTATGCGGGCCTCTGATGGAAAGTTGTACAGAACCACTCGAGTCCAGCCCCCGACGGCAAACGGACAAGATGGTTCCCAAAAGTCTCCTAAAATCCAGGGAGCAAACATGGTCATTTCGGACCCATCTGACTTGCGTGAGGCTATCCTCCACAAGCGCAAGGAAAGAGAAGGGGCCTCGGGGTGCAAAGAGCCCTCCCACGGACGTCACTGCACCCAAGTCATCGTCAACTGCTGTTGCCACAACGCGACAGTACGAGAAGACCGGCAGTCCGTCTTCCAAAGACTGCAACAACCATGTTCAGAGGATGAGGCACCTCCCGTCCTCTCCTGCAACTCTGCTCAGAAAATCCTCGCCGATGGGAGAGGGAAGAAGACAAACGTTTCCAGCCCAAAGATTTCAACCACTACGACTAAGAGACTGTCGTCTAAGCGGTTGCCCACCACCGGAGTTTTCTAAGGTACCCGTTCAAAGATGAAATCTGCTACAGTGGGAGATTTATTGCCCACATCACTGGAGGTTGTTGGAACTGGGGGTAGCACTCCTCCGAACCTCCACGATAATCTGATGTTCCAAAAAGACGAGCTGGGGGAAACAACTCTCCCATTAGATGCAGCAAATCTCGACGTCCCCGAGGACGTCCATAATTTCCAAGACGAGGTAAACTCGGAAGCCGGGGGTACTGTTCCTTCTGAGTCCGAACCAGAGGAAGACATTTCCACATACCCCGATGACTTCTCGTTACAGGGGTATGATTCGGAGTGTACGTCATCCACCGTCCCTTCCACTTCTACTGATGTCAGGACGGTATTCATGACAAATGACGAACAGGATGGTCCCAGTGATCGCCAATACATCGACACTTTGGAGGCCATACTGCGTACTTTGGTCAAATCCGTGGACGAGATTAAAGCAGCCCTCCTTACTCTGCAAGGAGGGATGCCTGGCCAAACAAACTTGGGTCCCGCGGTCAATGCAGACTCAAACTCATCGGCACCAAACCCGGGCAATATTCCTCCTGAAATGTCGGCTCCTACCACTGCAGACGAAGCCAGGAAGGCAAGAAGAGAGGTCCAGGAGCTCCGAGCCATGTTCTATGCTCGAGAAAACTGCCAAGACCTCCGGATACGACAACCGTATCCCGCTGCGTGGAGAGATGTTCCCTTCCCACCAAAGTATAAACTATTCTATATCAATCCATATGATGGAAAGACCTCCGCAAGTCGGTACATCACTTATTTCAAGGTCACTACCGACCATCTACCCCATGACGATGCCATCCTTACACGATTATTCATCGGGGCATTGGAAGGGGTCGCCTTCGATTGGTACCGTAACCTGCCAGACAACTGCATCCACTCCTTCGCCAGCTTCAAGCACATATTCTTGGAGAGATTCTACGAAGTAGGATAGGATATCACAATGTCCACCATCATGGACATCGTTCAAGGGGAGAAAGAGATGACAATAAACTATATTGAGCGGTTTCGCCAAACTGCCATGAAGTTGCCGTCTGGTAATCCGGATTCCTCTTTAATTGAAATTTGCCAAAAGAGACTGCTTACAACAATCAGCCTCTGGATGGATGAAAGTCAATTTAAAGGCTGGAAGACGTTTATTATCAGTGCCACTAGCGCCGAAGACAGGTTGAAGAAGGCTCGCCAACTGGGATTACACATCTCGGAGGAAGAGGACAAGGGCAAGCGTCCTAATACCAACAACAATAATGGGGGTAGCTCCACCAACAATCGGGACAACAAGGGCAAGCAGGCTATAGTGGACGACACAGCCCAGAAATCTGAGTCAAAACTGGCAGACAAGCAATGGCCACAAATGACCTACTCCTTCGAAGACGGCCATGTCAAGCCCATCTTGGATATGCTCATACAAGGAGATAGAATTCAGCTCCCTCCACCAAGACGGGAACCTCGGTCGTTGGAAATAGAGAGCCCAAAGTACTGCCATAACTACCGCTACATCCACCATGCTACACACGGCTGCTACCAACTGAAGCGATACATCCAGCATCTTATCGATTCAAAGGCTCTGGCTATTGACTTCGAGGAGGTAACCGTGGTAGCCAACATGGTGTCTGTACAGTTTGATAGCTTCCCTCCAATAGAGACTCAATACGGCGTTGTACCCATCCCTCGGGCGACAATAGAGATTACTAATCTTCCATCTTCTTGAGATCAGGCTACTGGTCTGGTACCTCTCACCACATCACGAGGGGAGATCATGTGGGTCCATCCAGATTTGGTACCAGAAGTAACTCAGTCCGTACTACTCCCCATTGGCAGAAAGAAGGGTAGAAAGGTCAAATCCTGTCGCACAATCTCGGTAGATGTCGAAGAAGCCACAGCTGTCGTCACTCGGTCTGGTGCTCAATCCCAACCTACGCTAGATAACTCGGCTTAAGAGCATCAGCCGTCCACTGCTGACACTCCGGGACCTTCCTAACCTCCAACGACCGACAAGCCTAGGCCGAAGGAGACTCGCTTTGACAAATCCCTCCGAAAAGAGGCACCTCATGGGCTGGAAAGGCCCTACAACTTTGACATCTTGGGGCAATTGGCCAACACACCGACCAAATTGTCATTATACGAGCTTCTGAGACTCTCCAAGGATGTTCGTGCGGCTTTGAGCGACGCACTCCAGAACGCCGACGCATATCTAGCTCAGGTCAACCTCACGGGAGAGCCCGCCTGCAGATCTCCAAGACAGAGCTTGCACGGGAGCGATGCCCAACATTGTCTTCACTCCACAGGATATGCTCATCAAAACCAACCTGCACGATCGACCGTTATATTATATTGGATACATCGGCGACGTAAAGGTGGATCGGATGCACATTGATCCTGGTTCTTCCATAAGCATCATCCCGAAGGGTCCGTTACATCATCTCCGTATTCCTATGCATCGCCTGATGTAATGCCCCAGTCCCAAAATACGTAGGACCAAGTACGTGAACATGCTAGCTGCACATATACAAAGAATACTCCAATATATGGAATTCCTCATATATGCACATAAGCTGTAAATAAATAATCACGGGCCAGAATAACATATCTAATCTCATCACAGCTCAACACAGAAGATAATGAAGTCCAAATATATAAATAAGAGTATCAAAAGATAGCAGGGTGAACATACTCACTCCAAACAGCTATGAAAAATAGTCTCACAAGATTGGAGTCCGACCTCCGCAAAATAGAAAGAAAAGAGATGTAAAATAATGTCTATAACTGTCTCAGATAAGAAATAGACTAGGAATCATAAGGCACTGCCTCATCATCAATGTAAGATAGCTCCAAAGCTGTACCGTACTCCTGTAGAAAATCGTCTAAACCTGGAGAGATAACCAGGTCCTCAGGAGACATAGCAAGATACAAGAAAACACCATGTCATATAAACTGTGATAATATAATAAAAGAAAAGGTATGCATGCAATTGGGTTCCTGACCATTCTACTGTGAACATGCAGTTGTGATACAATCCTTCGACGCATGAACCCTGGCTGAAAATAGGATCGGCATAGTTTTCATAGAGGGTACCAGGGGCTTACGTCCATAACGCTCGAGAAACGTCAGTGGGCACCATGTGAATGGCTACGTCCATAACGCTCTGGAAAACGTCAGAGGGCACCTGGAGCCTGCGTCTCCAGAGGAGCGCACAGGTAATCATGGAAGTGTAAATAAGCCCATACGTCAGGTATTGTTCTCCCCACCCAATGCCTAGTATCATCATCTCTATGACTGATATGAACCTCTAGTAACCGCCAAGTCTCCTAACATGCAATACTATTGGCAGTTACTCCTATCCGTCGCACGCTCTATACGTATCGGTGGCCAGCTAACTACGCAAAAACGTGTCCTATATGTGACACACATCACGTGATACAACAAGTGTCAAGGCCATATGAGATATACCAATACATCAACATCAGTGGGTGGTCAATAAACTAAGTCAATGCAAGAGAATAAATAAAGCAAGAAAAACGACCGATAGAGTCGCTTGCACCCAAGTGTGACTTGGACGCACAGTTAAAATATCACGAAACAAATACTGAAAAATAACAACTAAAAATAAGAATATAATAGTCACAGAGTAGGGTGGCAAGGTATATTGCCTGGTGGTGCAAAGTGGCAAGTCCAAGAGTAGCAAGTGTCCGCACCAAAACTCGCAAATCACAGATGACTCCAAACGCTGAAACAAATATCAAAAATGATCTCGGTGAAGAAGACATACCTAGGAAACGCCTGTCCAAAAGTCAAATTCTGGAACAGGGGCAAAATCATAATTTTGGATCAAAACGATGTCCACCGTTGGACCCGCTTTGCACCGAAACGCGTGCCAAAGTCTATGGTCTCTAAAGTCGTCAAACTACATGTCTACAGTTTCAGTTTTAGGAGAGGAACTCAACGGTATGTCCAGTTTTGGATTCCGAGGAGCCGTGTACAAATTCGCCCGTTTGAGTGGGTCGTGGGCCCGCCAAAATTGGGTTCCGATTCGACCTTCTCAGAATCGAACCAAACTTGGCATGCAGGACCAGAATTTTGATCCGGACATGTTGGCGCAAGTTTCGTCTCGATCTGATGATTGTACACGAAGTTATGGGCAAGTTTGCAAAACGTCGATACGGGGGTATCTCGACGGATACGCGTTGATTTCGTCGCACACACGCGACGAAACTGAGTTCCGTCAGTTCCCACACGTCCGTAACGTCCGTACGCGCCTTTCGATGCATATAATGTGCGACCACGTCGCCCGGTTTGTCGGGGCGTACGTCGTATCGGAAAGTTTTCTAGAAATTCTAGTTTTGAAAACACAGTTTTTCGGGAAACTTTAGTAATGAATAACTTTATGCATATAATTTAAGTAGCCGATCTAACAGATGCATTTTAGTCTAGAATATGTCATCCTTGAGTGTCTTCGATCAGATTTTCGAAAATCCTAATATTTGGTTCAAAAACTGGCTTCCTAAGTAAGGGTTTGGTTGACCTTCTGTTCTGTTTTATTTGAACAGAAAATCGTCGACTTTGCGTCGAGTTCGCGGAAGGGTCGTGTCATCGTGTTCGAATCCCTTTGGTGGAATTCAAGAGGGTCATACTGGGTTTCCATAGAACTTTATGAAACTCAAAACGATCTAGTGTCGTAGGTGAAATTGGGATGAGAAGTTGTTACCTGGACAGTGCTCGAAACAGAGTTTTACTCTGTTTTTCCCGTCGGTCCGCGCGAGTGCGGCGTGGCTTCGGTGATCGCCGACGACGAACAGGCTGTGCTGTCGGTTGGGGAAGGATCTACGAGGTCGAGGGCTTCTGATTGGGATGGAATTTTTGGAGGTTAGGGTTCGGCTTTGAGCATTCGCTTATATATAATCCCCGCCGACTACTAATCCTATTCGAATAGGTAACCAGATGGGGTTCGGTTTGCTAAAAGAGATTGGGTTAGGTTTTGTCCCCACTTGCCGTTGCTTGTTTGCTCCATTGAAATCTTAGGGGGGTCGGGTGCTAATCTCTATAGCAGCAGCTGCTGCTACGTTTACTTGGGAGGGTTTGGGGTGAGGTGGACCGGCCCACGTGGCTGGTCCCCTAAAGTCATCTTTTTTTTTTCCAAAACTATATATATATTTTTTTTTCTAAAACTATATATATAGTTATATACATATATATATAACTATATATATATATATATGAATAAAAATCTAAAATCCTATAAATTATTAATACGTAACAATAATTTTTAATAATTGAAAAATATTTATAAAATATATCAAGCACAATTATACATATAATATCTATAATTACGAATATACCAATTACCACATAAATTCCAAATAATAACAAAAAATTATTTTTAAAAAAAAATACTAAAATATTTAGAAAATATTGGGGGTTTACATCCTACCCAACTTAAAGAAAATTTTGTCCTCGAAATTAAACTAAGGTCAGGGATCAAATGCAATGCAAGAAAATATAATAGCACTTAATAATGCAAGACATACCTTCATTTTCGAACAAATGCGGGTAGCGATTTCGGATGTCGTCCTCGCGCTCCCAAGTAGACTCCCCTGGCGAGTGATGCTTCCATGCCACGCGAACCAATGGAATAGATTGATTCTGTAACACCTTTACTCGGCGATCGAGGATACCTACTGGTTGCTCTTCGTACGACAAACTCGGTCCAACTGTGATCTCGGAGTGATCAAGCACATAATTGTTGTCCGCCACGTATCTCCTCAGCTGAGACACGTGGAATATGTCATGCACTCCCTCTAGCGACGGTGGCAAGGCCAATCTATAGGCAACCTCTCCAACACGTTCCAAGACATCGAAAGGCCGGATGTACCTTGGACTCAACTTGCCACGTCCTCCGAATGGAATCGTGCCTCTAGTGGGGGATATCTTCAAGAACACATGGTCACCCTTTTTGAACTCTAAGGGTCGACGATGATTATCTGCCCACTGCTTCTGACTATCCTGCGCTGCTCGCAGGTGGCCTTGAATTTTCTTCACTGTCTCCACTGTGCTCAAGACCAACTCGGGACCCAATAGCTGTCGCTCTCCTATGTCGCTCCAATAAACAGGAGGCCGACACTTCCTACCATACAGTGCTTCAAACGGAGCCATCTGAATGCTCGCTTGGTAGCTATTGTTGTAGGAAAACTCAACAAGGTGAAGATGGTCCTCCCACGAATTGCCAAAATCAAGCATACATGCTCTCAACATATCCTCTAGCGTCTGAATGGTACGCTCCGACTGGCCGTCTGTCTGCGGATGATACGATGTGCTACTTCAATCGAGTGCCCAAACTCTCTTGTATGCTCCTCCAAAAGTGTAAGGTGAATCTCGAGTCACGGTCCGACACAATACTAACAGGCACACCGTGTAATCTTACAATCTGCTCCATATACATCTCCGCCAATACCTCTGTCGACTGGCCAACTCTAAAAGGCAAGAAATGTGCTGACTTCGTAAGTCTATCAACAATCACCCATACTGCGTCACGTCCTCTAGGACTCCGAGGAAAACTCGTGACGAAATCCATAGTAATGTGCTCCCACTTCCACTCGGGAATGGGTAGCGGCTGTAATAACCCGGCCGTCCTCTGGTGCTCCGCCTTCACTTGTTGACATACCAAGCACTTGGCAACAAAATGAGCTATCTCTCGCTTCATTCCATGCCATAAATAATACTGCCGTAAGTCGCGATACATCTTGGTTCCTCCGGGATGAATGGAGTAAGTCGAACTGTGAGCCTCTGCCATCAGCTCCTGCCGTAGCTCTCCATTGGGAACATAAATGCGATCACCACATCGCAATGTCCCATTGATATGGATCCTCAATCCTGTCTGCTCTCCTGCTTCAGTCCTCTCCTTGAGCCATCGAAATCTAGCATCATTGGGCAATGATGCTTTGGTGTGCTCTACCAATGATGATTGCACCTGGAGGTTGGCTAATACGCCATCTGCTCCCGGTAATACTACCTCAATACCAAGCTGCTCCAGGTCTCTAATCAATTCCTTCTGTGTAGTCAAAAAGTGGGCCATGGGCTTACGGCTTAATGCGTCGGCCACGACATTAGCTTTGCCCGGATGGTAATGAAGCTCGATCTCATAATCCTTCATCAACTCCAACCAATGTCGCTGTCGCATATTCAACTCCTTTTGTGTGAACACATACTTGAGGCCCTTATGATCAGTGTAGATATCAACCTTCTCGCCGTACAAGTAGTATCTCCATAGCTTCAAAGCAAAGATAACCGCTGCGAGCTCTAGATCGTGGGTCGGATAATTCTTCTCATGCACTCTCAACTGTCGCGACGCATATGCTACTACACGACCATGCTGCATCAATACACATCCTAATCCCTTCTCGGATGCGTCGTTGTAGATCACAAATCCTCCTGGGCCCGATGGTAGTGTCAAGATCGGTAATGTGGTCAATCGCTTCTTCAACTCGTCAAAAGCGGCTTGACACTCGTCTGTCCATATAAACTCCTGACCCTTGCAAGTCAATCGAGTCATAGGTCCCACTATTCGAGAGAAATCTTCCACGAACCATCGGTAGTAACCCGCAAGTCCGAGGAAACTTCTCACCTCCGAAGCTGATGTAGGAACGGGCCATGATTTGACTGCTGTGATCTTATCTGGGTCCACCGATATACCATCGCCCGTAACAATATGACCAAGGAATGATGCCTCCTTGAGAAAGAAATCACACTTGCTAAGTTTCGCGAAAAGTCGCTCATTCCTCAATGTTCCTAAAACTATCCGTAGATGCTGCTCGTGCTCCTCTTGACTCTTGGAGTAAATCAAGATATCGTCTATAAAGACTAGTACAAATTTGTCCAAGTACTGGTGAAAGATCTTATTCATTAAATTTATGAAAACTGCGGGAGCATTGGTCAAACCGAACGGCATGACCAAGAACTCGTAGTGTCCATACCTCGATCGAAAGGCCGTCTTGGCAATATCTTCCTTCCGAACCTTCAATTGGTGATAGCCCGATCGTAAGTCAATCTTGGAGAATACTTTTGCTCCACTCAGTTGGTCAAATAGATCGTCTATACGCGGCAAGGGATATTTGTTCTTCACCATCACCGCATTCAATGCTCTATAGTCAATGCACATGCGCACTGTCCCATCTTTCTTAGGCACAAAAAGAACGGGTGCTCCCCATGGTGACGTACTAGCACGAATAAATCCCTTCTCTAATAAGTCATCAATCTGCGTCTTCATCTCTACCAACTCCTTTGGTGCCAGATGATATACTCGAGATGAAATAGGCTCAGCTCTGGGAATAAGCTCAATAGAAAACTCAATATCTCGGTCAGGTGGTAGTCCTGGCAACTCTTCGGGGAACACATCCTCGAACTCGGTAATAATATGGTGCTATGGGGTGTCATGCATCATCATATGAGTCCCCGATGTGGGTGCATGACAACTCTCTCCGTCTTCTTTGGTGAACTCAAACTCTGTCGCATTCGGTGGTCTAAAGATAATACTGCTCCTATGGCAGTCTATGAGAGCGAAATGCTGGCTCAACCAGTCCATTCCAAGAACCATATCAAATATCGGCATAGGAAATACAAGAAGTCGTGCCATCATCTCTCTGCCATTTATCACTACAGGACAAAGTCTACAAACACCACTAACAGGTACAACTCCTCCTCCAGTAAGAATTTTAACATTCTTAGCTAAGGGTGTGATGGGAATGCTGTGTCTAGTGGCAAAACTAGTGGCTATAAATGAATGTGTGGCTCCAGTATCAAATAATGTAATAGCAGAAAAAGATGCAACTAGAACCATACCTGCTATAACTTCCGCCTTTGTCTCTATATTCTCAACAACAAGTGAGAATACCTGCCCTTAATTCTGTCCCGGGCCCTGAGCTCTGGCCTTGTTGTACTGTGTGCCTTGGGGAGGCAATGGTGGACGAGGTGCTCCTGCTATAGTCTGTGGTGCTGGAAGAGCTGGGGCTGTGGGCCTCGAATTTTGTCGAGCTTGTACTATTGTATGTTGCTCCGGACAATCCTTGAGCATGTGCTGATTAGATCTACATCTCAAGCATAATCCAAGGCGAGTCCTGCAGTCGTTCTGGATATATCATTGTTTACCGCAGTAATGGCAAACATGCTTCTGATAAGGTGAGGGCCTCTGCTGGAACTGTCCTGTGGTCCTCCTGATAGGTCCATTCTGACTAGTCCAGGCTGGTGTAGCTGCTGGTGTATGGTGCCTCGATGTCTGCTGCTGTTCCTTACGAAGAATCTCCTGAGCACGAGCTTCTTCCAAGACAGCTGAATGGAAGACTCGAGACTGAGTAGTCGTATAAGACTTGAGCTCTGGTGCAAGCCCCTGGTGAAATCTTCTTGCCTTCTCTAGCTTTGTCGGAATCAATCCCGTACCAAATCGACTCAGGCGATTGAACTCCGAGTCATACTCGTCAACTGTCATATTCCCTTGCTTCAGATGAAGGAACTGGTCATAGAGACCATCTCGAACATGTATTGGGAAGAATCTCTCATAAAATGCATCATAGAACTGCTTCCAAGTGATCCCAGTGCCTAATCGTCTCTCTTGCGCCTTCCACCAGTGGTGAGCATTGTCTTCTAACAGTAAGTCCACTGCTGTCATCCAATCTCGAGCTGGCAACTGGGATGCCTTCAGTAGCTTCTCGGTACTAATAAGCCACTGTGACACCTCTAATGGCTTTTCCGTCCCTCTAAAGGCCTTGGGGTTCATATCTGTGATATTCTTGATAGAGCCTTCATAGGGATACAGAGCCGGTGCTGGTGTTGGTGCTGGTGCTGGTGGTGGAGGTCTAGCCATAGCTGCCACCATCGTCTGTCTCATCAGCTCAGTCTGCTGCCACTAAGCCTGTATCATGGCATACATAAACTGAGTAGTAGGGCTTCCATCCGTCGGTAGTCGAGGCATCTGTGGTCCCGACTGTGGAGGAAACTGCTGAGGGAATGGTGGTGGAGGAGGCAATGGTACATTCCCTCCCGGTAGCATGGTAGTAGTCTGTCTAGCCTGGCTGCCTGGGGGTACTGCAACCTCTGCGTACTCCATCGTCGGCGTCGTAGTAGGCTGCGACAGTCCTGGCTGGTAAGGTGTCACTGGAGTCATGGGAGGATTCTGTCCATCCGGAGTAATCTCCTCACCAGATGTGAGGGCCAAGGCAGAAGTGCGTCCGCTTCGTAGATTCATAGTGTTGGCACGAGGAAGATAAGTTGATATTAGGAAAGATTAGATATGAAGTAAATCGAATAATCAAGGAAGTTTCGAAATGATTGGAAGTCAAGGGATAGTAGTAGTTCTGGATGAGATATTCCGATTCCTATATGCAGGCTTGTTGGGCACAGTCATGTAACCCAACAATATTAAATTGGACCTGCATGGGCCACCACAAAAACATGTAACGACCCAGTCCCAAAATACGTAGGACCAAGTACGTGAACATGCCAGCTGCACATATACAAAGAACACTCCAATATATGGAATTCCTCATATATGCACATAAGCTGTAAGTAAATAATCACAGGCCAGAATAACATATCTAATCTTATCACAGCTCAACACAGAAGATAATGAAGTCCAAATATATAAATAAGAGTATCAAAAGATAGCCGGGTGAACATACTCACTCCAAACAGCTATGAAAAATAGTCTCACAAGATCGGAGTCCGACCTCCATAAAATAGAAAGAAAAGATATGTAAAATAATGTCTACAACTGTCTCAGATAAGAAATAGACTAGGAATCATAAGGCACTGCCTCGTCATCAATGTAAGATAGCTCCAAAGCTGCACCGTACTCCTGTGGAAAATTGTCTAAACCTGGAGAGATAACCAGGTCCTCAGGGGACATAGCAAGATACAAGAAAACACCATGCCATATAAACTGTGATAATATAATAAAAGAAAAGGTATACATGTAATCGGGTTCCTGACCATTCTACTGTGAACATGTAGTTGAGATACAATCCTTCGACGCATGAACCCTGGCTGAAAATAGGATCGGCATAGTTCCCATAGAGGGTACCAGGGGCCTACGTCTATAACGCTCGAGAAACGTCAGAGGGCACCATGTGAAGGGCTACGTCCATAACGCTCTGGGAAACGTCAGAGGGTACCTGGAGCCTGCGTCTCCGGAGGAGCGCACAGGTAATCATGGAAGTGTAAAGAAGCCCATACGCCAGGTATTGTTCTCCCCACCCAATGCCTAGTATCATCATCTCCATGACTGATATGAACCTCCAGTAACCGCCAAGTCTTCTAACATGCAATACTATTGGCAGTTACTCCTATCCGTCGCACGCTCCATACGTATCGGTGGTCAGCCAACTACGCGAAAATGTATCCTATATGTGACACACATCACGTGATACAACAAGTGTCAAGGCCATATGAGATATACCAATACCTCAACATCAGTGGGTGGTCAATAAACTAAGTCAATGCAAGAGAATAAATAAAGCAAGAAAAACGACCGATAGAGTCGCTTGTACCCAAGTGTGACTTGGACGCACAGTTAAAATATTACAAAACAAAAACTGAAAAATAACAACTGAAAATAAGAATATAATAGTCACAGAGTAGGGTGGCAAGGTATCTTGCCTGGTGGTGCAAAGTGGCAAGTCCAAAAGTAGCAAGTGTCTGCACCAAAACTCACAAATCACAGATGACTCCAAACGCTAAAAAAACATCAAAAATGATCTCGGTGAAGAAGATATACCTAGGAAACGCATGTCCAAAAGTTAAATTCTGGAACAGGGGCAAAATTGTAATTTCGGGTCAAAACGATATCCGCCGTTGGACCCGCTTTGCACCGAAACGCATCTGTTAGATCGGCTACTTAAATTATATGGTCTCTAAAGTCGTCAAACTACATGTCTACGGTTTCAGTTTGACGAGAGTAACTCAACGGTATGTCCAGTTTTGGATTCCGAGGAGCCGTGTACAAATTCGCCCGTTTGAGTGGGTCGCGGACCCGCCAAAATTAGGTTCCGATTCGACCTTCTCAGAATCGAACCAAACTTGGCATGAAGGACCAGAATTTTGATCCGGACCTGTTGGCGCAAGTTTCGTCTCGATCCGACGACTGTACACAAAGTTATGGGCAAGTTTGCAAAACGTCGATACGGGGGTATCTCGATGGATACGCGTTGATTTCATCACACACACGCGACGAAACTGACTTCCGTCAGTTTTCACACGTCCGCAACGTCCGTACGCGCCTTTCGATGCGTAAAACGCGTAACCATGTCACCCGGTTTGTCGGGGCGTACGTCGTATCGGGAAGTTTTCTAGAAATTCTAGTTTTGAAAACACAGTTTTTCGGGAAACATTAGTAATGAATAACTTTATGCATATAATTTAAGTAGCCGATCTAACAGATGCATTTTATTCTGGAATATGTAGTCCTTGAGTGCCTTCAATCAGATTTTCAAAAATCCTAATATTTGGTTCAAAAACTGGCTTCCTAAGTAAGGGTTTGGTTGACCTTCTGTTCTGTTTTATTTGAACAGAAAATCGTCGACTTTGCGTCGAGTTCGCGGAAGGGTCGTGTCATCGTGTTCGAATCCCTTTGGTGGAATTCAAGAGGGTCATATTGGGTTTCCATAGCACTTTACAAAACTCAAAACGATCTAGTGTCGTAGGAGAAATCAGGATGAGAAGTTGTTACCTGGACAGTGCTCGAAACAGAGTTTTACTATGTTTTCTCCGTCGGTCCGTGCGAGTGCGGCGTGGCTCCGGTGATCGCCGGTGGTGAACAGGCTGTGCTGTCGGTTGGGGGAGGATCTACGAGGTCGAGGGCTTCTGATTGGGATGGAATTTTTGGAGGGTTAGGGTTCGTCTTTGAGCATTCGCTTATATATAATCCCCGCCGACTACTAATCCTATTCGAATAGGTAACCAGATGGGGTTCGGTTTGCTAAAAGAGATTGGGTTTGGGTTTTGTCCCCACTTGCCGCTGCATGTTTGCTCAATTGAAATCTTAGGGGGGGTCGGGTGCTAATCTCTATAGCAGCAGCTGCTGCTACGTTTACTTGGGAGGGTTTGGGGTGAGGTGGACCGGCCCACGTGGCTGGTCCCCTCCAGTCATCTTTTTTTTTCCAAAACTATATATATAGTTATATACATATATATAACTATATATATATATATATATATATATATATATATATATATATATATATATATGAAAAAAAAAAATATATATGTATATATATATGAATAAAAATCTAAAATCCTATAAATTATTAATACGTAACAAAGATTTTTAATAATTGAAAAATATTTACAAAATATATCAAGCACAATTATACATATAATATCTATAATTACGAATATACCAATTACCACATAAATTCCAAATAATAACAAAAAATTATTTTAAAAAAAACACTAAAATATTTAGAAAATATTGGGGGTTTACACCTGACACCAACAAGCACCGCCATCAGCGGTTTTAATTCGGGCAGGAGCTACCCGATTGGAAAGATTCGCCTGAAGTGCCAAATTGGCGATCTTCAGTCAGAAGTAACCTGTTACGTCATAGATGCAGACACTTCCTACAGTATCCTCTTGGGGGCGTCCCTGGATACACGATTACATGATCGTGCCCTCCACGCTGCACCAGTGCTTCAAGTATGTCGACAAACACGGCATCGTGAGGACAGAATTTCCCGACATTGATCCCTTCAAAGGGGTCGAATCCTCCTACTCAGACTCCTGCCTATACGAAAAGTCGAAGAGGCACCTTAGTGAAAGAGATGTGCAAGCTCGTACTGAGACGGCCACAGGATCAGAAGAACCTCTGACGATCCACCTCCAAGCTCGCAAACCTGACAAGTCCGTACCCCTTACGGCCGCTCTGCGTAACGATGCAATCAGCCTCTCGGCACAAAAAGAGCAAATAATAATCCGGCTGCCAAGGTCCGGCCAAGCGCAAAGACCCACAACGGAGACACTAACAATCAGACAGCCTAGAGTCGGCCAGCAACAAACGGAGAAACTCAATCCCTCCGATAAACCAATGACGATACGTCTTCCCAAGAAGAATCGTCACCCCGATGCAAAGTCGGGGGCATCTAGCGAGCCAACCACTCCCCGTCCAGCATTGAGTACCAAACTGGGGGTCGCTAGTCTGCCAATAACTCCACGTTCTGCTCCACCAGTAGAACTTCTGATGATCAAGTTGCCCAAGTCATCCTCTCAGTCTTCATTTATACAGGGGTGGCCGAAGAAGAACCAGAACTAGCCAAGTATGTGGCCCTCACAGTGATGTTCTATCAGCAGATAATGTAATCCTACTAGAAAAGATACCTTACTACATCGAGCTTAACAAGCTTTGTACAATATATGCTATGGAACACGGTATAGGCACTCACTTACATACGCAGGTGACAAATGTTTATACCGCAAATCAACTCACTCCCGCTGAAGATACTTATCGCAAAATTGAGGGAGGGGATCATCCAATTATCTTCGGTCGGAAGAATGATCCACAGCCATTCACCATGGAAGAAGTCGATCTCGAATCGGACACCGGGAGACTGCCACTCTGTCTATATAGCCCCCTTTCCAAATATCTCTTGCAAAAACAGGGGTATGATCTGGAGATTACACCAGGTTTGAAGTACAGTACTGGTCAACGATTACCTTTAAAATTGCCAGTCCCAGCTGGCAAACCACAGGACTACTACAACACGACCCGATGCGGACTGGGTATGTTACGCCTACAACGACCCGTGAAAGCTCAGATGAGGAATGCGACTGGCATTCATACTCAACCGGATCACCAGCTTTTGATTCGGATATCAGCATCGGGGATGTATTCAGGCAGGTCTTGTCTGTCAATATGGCGTTCGCTGATGCTTACGAAGAAGGTGAAGACTTGCCTGAACTCCTCGAATTAGAGCCGTGGGCCCAACAGCTGGATACGCAATGGGAGAAGCGGTTTGAACAAAGAGAGCCTCCTACTGAAGACGAGGTCATGCAAGTGGATCTAGGCAGCGACTCTTCTCCAAAACCAATCTTCGGTAGTAAAAGCCTGATAGACGAAGAGCGGGAATCACTACTGGAACTCGTCAAAGAATATATTGATGTATTCACCTGGAACTATGAAGACATGCCAGGGTTAAATCCCGATATTGCTCTTCACAAACTCAATATTCGGCCAGATGTAAAGCCAGTCAAACAACAACAACGGTGCTTCCGCCCAGGCATCATGGATGCAATCGAAGCCGAAGTCAACAAGCTGTTAGCCAGTGGCTTCATTCGTGAGGAGCAACATCCGGACTGGGTCGCCAATATAGTACCGGTCCTCAAGAAGAATGGAAAGATTCGAATCTGTATCAACTTTCGTAATCTGAACGAGGCGTGCCCCAAAGATGAGTTCCCCCTCCCTATCACAGACATCATGATTGACAACACCTGCGGCTTTGAACGTATGTCATTCATGGATGGCTTCTCGAGGTACAACCAAATTAAGATATCTCCCGACGACGAAAAGCATACATCATTCCGAATACCAATAGGCACGTTCTGCTACACAGTCATGCCTTTCGGTTTAAAGAACGCTGGCGCCACCTATCAGAGAGCTATGAGCATCATCTTCAGGGATCACTTGCGTAAGACCATGGAGTGCTATGTTGACGACATCGCCGTCAAAAGCCGCTCTACGGAAGATCATCTACATGATCTAAGGACAGTGTTCGACCTAATGCGAGCGCACAATTTGAAAATGAACCCTACGAAGTCCATCTTGGGCGTATCCAACGGGAAGTTCTTGGGTTTCATCATCACCTCCCAGGGTATCTACGTAGACCCTGAGAAGACAAAGGAAATCATGGAGATGGGTCCCCCGAGAAATCTTCGAGAACTCCGAGGCCTCCAAGGGAGGTTAGCTTACATCAGGAGGTTCATTTACAACCTTTCTGGGCGTTGTCAGCCATTCACCCATCTCATGAAGAAGGGCATCTCATTCGTATGGGACAAAGAATGTCAGCGTGCCTTCGACAGCATCAAAGAATATTTGTCGAAACCCTCCAGTCCTGGTGGCCCCGGTTGCTAGAAAACCATTCCTGCTCTATGTACGAGCAATGGAGCATTCCCTCGGTGCTTTGCTAGCACAAAACAACGATACAAGCCATGAGCAAGCTATATATTACCTCAGCCGAATGATGATCGGGCCAGAGCACCGATATACCGCCATAGAGAAGGAATGCCTCGCCCAGGTGTCCGCCATTCAAAAGATGCGACACTATATCACGGGGCAAACCATACATGTGATATCATGAGTCAACCCCCTCAGGGTCCTCATGACTAAACCAGGGGCACTCAGCTCTCGCCTCGCTACATGGGCAATATTACTGTCCCCCTACCATAGGATCTTCGTCCCACAAAAGGCTGTTAAAGGTCAAGCTCTGGCAGACTTTTCAGCAGCCCACCCAGGCCCGGAGTCGGCCAGAATATACGAAGACATCCCAGATGAGGTCGCCGACTCGCATGTAATCTCTCACGATGATATATGACGGATGTTCTTCGACGGTACCTCAAGGACCGGACCTAAGGTCAACGTCGTCTTCGGAGTCGGAGTGGTGCTAATTTCTCCTTCCGAACTGGTGATCAATCGCGCTTACTCCCTCACAGAACCCTGCTCTAACAATGTGGCCGAGTACAACGCTTTAGTCATTGGCCTCCAACTTGCAAGAGAGCTAGGGGTAGAATATCTTGAAGCATACGGCGATTCACAGTTAATCGTCAATCAGATCCGGGGTTCATACGAGGTTCGCCATGAAGACATGATCCCCTATCACCAAATAGCGATCAGCATCATCTCATCGTTCAAGGGGTTCTTCATCGAACACGTTCCGAGACTCTAAAATATCGAAGCCGATGCCTTAGCTGGCCTTGCCGCTTCCCTAGCGATTCCGAACTATGCTCATCAATCGGTAGATGTGATAGGCCATGAACTGGTCTGTCCCAAGAACAATGTTCAATTCGTGGCGAGTTATTCCGCTCAGACGATCGACAAAGCACAATAGTGGAGACAACCATTCATTGACTTCGTAGTCTACGACATTCTGCCGGAGGACCCAAAGGAAGCCACCTCTATCAGAAGGCATTCTCTCAGATTCTTCTACGATACAGAGACGAAAATGATGTATCGCCGATCCTACGATAGATTATTGCTTCGATGTCTGTCAAACGTAGAAGCCAAAGAAGCCATACGCGAGGCTCATGACGGTGTTTGTGGGGCCCATCAGCCTGGCCCAAAATTGCAAGATCGTCTTCGTCGAATGGGCTACTACTGGCCCACGATGGTAGCAGATACGATAGACTATGCAAGAAAGTGCAAAGCCTACTAAGTCCACGCGGATTTCATCCACCAACCATCCGAATTTCTACATCCAACAGTGGCGTCCTGGCCATTCGAAGCATGGGGAATGGATATTATCGGTCCGATCGCTCCACCTTCTTCCCGAGGACATCGCTTCATACTCGCTATCACAGATTACTTCTCCAAATGGGCGAAAGCTGATCCGCTTGCAGAAGTAAAGACTTCAAACATGATCAGCTTCCTCAAGCATCACGTTATCTATTGCTTTGGACTGCCCCAAAGGATCATCCACGATAATGGTCCGCAGTTCGCAAGCCACGCCTTCTATCGGTTCTGCGATAAGCACCGCATCCAGAATATTGCTTCAACACCATACAATCCGGCAGCGAATGGGTTGGCAGAAGCATTCAACAAAACAATCATCAAACTTCTCAAGAAGTTTGTGTCATCCAACAAATGCGACTAGAACGAGAAGATTGGTCAATGCTTATGGGCGTACCGTACTACAGTCCGAACAGCCACAGGGAACACACCATTCTCCCTGGTGTACGAGAGTGAGGCAGTTCTTCCATTGGAGACTCAAATACCCTCGCTCCGCGTCGCTCTTACTTACCAATTGACGACAGACGATAACTATCGTCGCCGGCTACAAGAGTTGGAGTCCTTAGATGAAAAGCGCCTTTTGGCTCAGCAACGAATCGAGCTATACCAAGCATGCATCTCCGGAGCCTTCAACAAGAAAGTTAAAATCAGAACATTCCAAGTGGACGATCTCGTTCTGGCAGTTCGGAGGCCGATGGTCATGACTCACAAAATCGTCGGCAAATTCCAGCCAAAATGGGAAGGTCCATTTATCATTAAGGCCGTATTCTCCAACGGTGCTTACCGCCTCGCAAAACAAAACGGAGACTTGCTCATGTTGCCCGTCAACGGCAAGTTTCTGAAGAAATATTATGTCTAAACTCATATTCCAAATTCTAGATTATTGAGTTATGTACCTGCTGGTACCGCTGAACTCATATTCTAAATTCCAGATTATTGAGTTATGTACCCGCAGGTACCGCTGAACTCATATTCCAAATTCCAGATTATTGAGTTATGTACCCGCCGGTACCGCTGAACTCACATTCACAAAATCTCAGATTATTGAGTTATGTACCCGCCGGTACCACTGAACTCACATTCACAAAATCCCAGATCATCGAGTTATTTACCCGCAGGTGCCTCTGAACTTACATTTCGGTCACTCTTTCAGATCGTAAGTCATGTATGACCATAGCTCTGAACCTATTTCTCTGAAAGAGCTCATCCCTCATGATCCACAACCCGTACTCTCAGTGCACAAAAAGGGTAACAGATCCACAAAATTTCTAAAATGACCATGTCGATGTTACCTCTGAGTCGTTTCACTTCTGCCAAAAATAAATCACCCCTCTACATAGAACTTCCATGTCCTCATTACCTCTGAGTCGTCCTATGTACCCCTTCATGGAGCCCACTCCTGCCATGTCCTCATAACCTCTGAGTGGGAAGGCTCCATCGAAGAAACCCTCATATTTGTCATGTCCTCATTTCCTCTGAGTAAATATGTTGGTCCTCCCTCGACTTATTATCTGTACCAAAAAAACCCATGGTATGCCAAGGATAATAGGTCCACAAATGTCCTCTGTTAACCACAAATATCCTCCGTTGAGTCCACTCCTGCCATGTCCTCATTACCTCTGAGTAGGAAGACTTCGCGGTAAAACCCCCATACTTGTCATGTTCTTATTACCTCTGAGTAAGTATGTTGGTTCTCTCTCGTCTTATTATCCGTATCCTGAACCAGGGTACGCCAAGGATAATAGGCCCACAAACGTCCTCTGCTCACTATAAAATGCTGTACTAAGTTTCCTAGTACATGTACATCATTCCTCATCATGTCCCGGGAGCCCAGCTGCTCTCTGGCATTCTTTCTCCCGATACCCGGAACGTCCATGACCACCTTGCCGTAGAATTGTTCTAGGTATCCCCATCAAACTTGTTATCCGTACCTAAAACCAGGTATGCTAAGGATAACAGGTCCACAAACAGTCTTCCAAGCGGGACAAACACCACCATAACACCACAAGCACAATAAGCAGTACAAATGAAAGGTAGAATAAAGCATACTCTTTTTATTTGGAAGGCAAAAGTACTACATGTTCTGGGGACAATATCCCACTCAAAGAAAGAAAAAGAACAAAAACAAAAAAAAGAAGGAAAAAAGACGTCTATGGTTCGGCGGTACATAATTCCAGGAGACGGCTCTTCACCAAGGCGGTCCCCCGCTCAAGCCGCTGCTTAGCTCGGCGCTCAGCCTCCTGGGATAACTGCTCCGCATCGTCCAAGTACATGTGTGCCCGCCAGCCATCCTCCAATTTCTTCAGGGCGAGCTCCAGACCAGCAGAAGCTCGATTTACTCTGTCAGCCTCCTGGATAATTAGCCCCCTTTCAGTACGAGCAGCCTCAAGCTCAGACTCCAGGAAAGCTAACTTCCTCTGAAGCTCAAGGATCTTCTCCCCCGTGTCAATGACCCTACGAGAGGCAGTCGCTTCTCGAGCCATAATATCTTCACTCTCGCGGCTCAACTGATCATATCGATCAGACAGATCGCGGAGGACCTTCACTATGGCCGGCCTGGTCTTATCCCGAGCAGCCCTTATCTTCTCTATAGCAGCTGTGAGAAAATCGCGCTCCTGATCTATAGCAGCAGATAGATCAGCCTGCCGCAGCACCTGAAGCTGGGCTACCAGCTGATCAGCCTCCAGCAATTTTGCCTCCAGAAGCGCAGCTACCCTTGCCCCACCGGGAAGAGTCTTAAGGATATCAATATGACACTGCTTTCTTCATTCTTTCACCATTCAACACTAGTTTTTTTTATTTGCTGTAGTTTTTACTACATATGTACATATGTATTTTCTTTGTTAGGGTCCTGCGAGATCCAATTTTTACATAGTAGAATCCTGCGTGATCCAATACGGACCGATGCGGACACCTTGAATAAGATTTCCGACAAAAACAAATTATTCTTATAATCCTGTCATATCCAGCAAAAAGTAGGAACAAATAATTAAAATTACAACAGTGCAACAAATCTCAACAATTGAGACAAAAAACCTATAAATAAGAGCAAAATGCTGTCATAGAGAAATTACCTCTTCTGTAGAAGAAAAAAATTCAAATCGAAGTCTGGCCGCAACAAATTTACAGGTGATCGTTTCGGCTTGAGACGCCAAGGGCTCCGCCACCGCCGCCTCCCCAAGCTACAAGAAGAAAATTAACCTAATTTTCCATCCGAATCACAAGAATTACATTTCGATAAAAAAATACAAACTTTCTAAATTCACAAGAATCCAATAGCTACAAGAAGAAAATTAACCTAATTTCCCATCAAAACCGACCGAAAGAAATAGAGGGAGTAGATACCTAGATGGGGTTTGTGAACTAGCGTCGATGCCGACGTGTCTCCGTGCCGAGGACAAGCCCGACCGGATCCCGAGCCCATGCCTTCCCGAGCCCTCCTCCGACTCCACTTCCTGTTCTCGACCGAGCGTCATCCCGCTCATCATGAGCACCGACCTCCCCGATCTTCTGAACCCGAAGCTACAACGCCTGGACGACCTCCACCCACCACATCGTTCCCGCCGCCGCCGCTTCCGTCGACGAGCGAGGGGTTGGGAGCTTAGGTCTTAGAGTTCGTGGGAGGAGGGGTTGGGGGCTGAGGGCTTAGAGTGAGACCTAGAGCTAGGGTTTAGAGTGAAACCTAGAGCTAGGGTTTAGAGTGAGACCTAGAGTTAGGGTTTGTGGGAGATTGAAAGGAGGAGATGGGAAATTTTAGGGTTTGGGGAGAGGAGGAAAGAGGGGGCAGAAGGAGAGCAAGGAGAATGAGAGTTCTTCTGAGTAAAATCGGAGGGGGGATGGAATATATTACAGAAAGTTTATCACAAGTTTGCCACCGCTCTAAACTATTAATAACGCTTTATTTTATAAACGTTATAAAAAGCCCAAAATTAGCCCAAACCGTCATAGAAAAAAGGTATTTCTCAACTTGATGACGGTTATGTATCAGCCGTCATTAAAACTCCTTGTCGAGCGTCATTAATAGGTCTTTTTGTTGTAGTATAAGACAAAAGAAGTCCCTCTTTCCACCGCAGCCGCTACCACCCTCTTCACGTGGCGATAAAAGCTGTCAACCACGTCCTGTGACGCTTCGTCCAGAACTTCTGTAGAGGACGGCGTCAAAGAAAGCGTGGCCGGCAACGTCGAAGGAGGCGTGCTATAACTTGCCACCAAGGAGACAAATTCCGAGCGGAACGATGCGCGGATAGCGGCTAACTCTTCCTCTGCCACCCGAAGAGTCTGGACACTCGGCAGGGCAGAGAGGTCGACTCTCGGAGCCGCCTGAGCAGAAGAGGACGCAAGGACCATTGTCCCCTGCCCCGGCTGTCCTACCACCTGACTTTCCGAACTAGAGACAGCGGGAGGCCCCTCAAGACGAGCCAGAAGGGGAGGGGGTACGCTCCTCTCCGCCAGTGCCCCTTCGGCAGAGCCTGTCTCAACAATATCCATCATCGACACTAGAGAGACAGGACCTGTATGTCCAGAGCAACAATCAATCGACGTAACCCGAAGGATGTGATGATAGAGAAGATAGGCCTCCTCGCAAGTTAAGATTCGGCTTATCTTACCAGGGGAGGAGCATGGAGGCTGCACCTCACTCGCAGCTGACGTGGTCTCCTCACCTGCAACCTCTAAGTTAAATTCGGATGGCTCTTCTGTCCTAGCCATCCCGGAGGGAGGTACGACTCGATCAGCGTCATCTTGATGAAATTCAACAATTTTAGGGACAGGTTCATCGGAGCCCCCGTCATCTCGAGTCACGACCTCGGCAACTTGAGATTCCTCTTCTTCTGACACCTACGGAAGGGAAGGAAAATGATTAAGATCAAAATTGGAAGAAAAGAAGAACTGAATAAAAATGGTAGTAACTCGCTTTACCACCGAAGCGGGGTCGACCTCCTCGCTTCTCTCCCTTATAGTTAGCCTGCGATGTCTGGTCGCAGCCAATTTTCGGGAGTGAGGAATATCGCCAACATAGGAGATTTATCTGCTACGCTTCTGTACAGAACCAGGTGCGACGGGTGGCTGATCCGCCACCATCTCATTTAACGAAACAGGCGGCTGATCCGCCCCAACATCTTCCACCTGGAAGGAAGAGTTATCTGCATCACGCTCATCGTCCTCATCATCCGTAGTGGTGGAGTCTGAGTCTGGCACTTCGACTCTATTCTTCTTCTTCTTCCTCGTCTTGGCCCCTTGGGGCTTCTCATCCAAGCCAGTACCGATAATAAAACTGGTACCCGGGCTAAAATCGATAGGGAGCTTATTTACCATGACATGGTACAAGGCTGCCATATACAAAATCTCTACCGATGCCTCAATAGCAGGAATCGAGAAAGTGGCATGGGTATAGAATGTATCATAGTAATGCCAGGCCCTGATGCCGTCAAGGAGGCTACCTTCAAAACCCAGATAAGAGCTGGGATTGTCCAGAAAAAGTTGGCTGTATCCAAACTGACGAACAAACCTGCTGGGCAGGTAAGGTTCCAGGAAGACAACATTACGGTTGCGGTATCCCAGGTGGGCGGGGCGGATGTTACGCAACAACAAAATCATCTAGCCGTCTAAAAGTTTAGGAGGACCAATACCGTCGAGATGTACGTCCGCTATTTCCTCAGCAGTGAAATGAGGGACGGATACAAAAAAGTCGTACCTATCTGCTCTCGCCAGCGCCATCCGGCAGGCACGTATGGTATCGTATTCCCAAGGTTCGTTGTGATCACGGAATATAAAAGCGTCATCAGCAATCATGCCATCTTCAGAACCCGGTCTCTTCAAAGATCGATAGTGCATTAATAGCCACCCCATCAGATAATAATAGGGCAGCTCAGTCCGTTCAAAGTCTTTTGTCACATCGCGGGCAATGACCTTGGACGTAAAAGTACGGATAGCTTACCCAGTCCTTAGTGTGGGGAGCATTCCCTTCCGAGCTACTTTTCTTCTTTGCTATCTACTGGCACGTGCTATAGTAGCATAGTATTTCTTGATAAGTAGCCACGAAGCCCGGATATCGTTCTTCAAGCTCTTCGAACTCCTCATTCGTAGGAGTGTATACTTCAAAAGCTTCATCCCCCCAAGGAAGCTTGGAAATCACGTGTATCTCATGGAGTGCAAGTCCTATTTTCCCTACAGTGGTATAGAAGGTTTCTGTACGACAGTTGTACATCTCCAGCAAAGCCATGAATAATTTCTTGTTTACAGGTAAACCGTGGCTGGTGCCCCGAATAGCATGATAAAGACCAATCTCACGCAAAAAAGTCTCATACTTTCGCGAGATCCACATAGACAGATTGATCCATGAGGGGATGGGGTGTATCCAACTTGGGAGCGCCAACCAGCCAATTGGATAGGAGCCTTTCCGAGCAAGTTGGTTCAGAAAAATATCGGCTGAAAAAAACGTAAAATTGGGACCCGGCACATTCAAGAAAGTACCCAGGGCCAATCCCATTACATAACGGCTGGCATGCATTTTGCCCGCACACACTGACTTCATGCTGTTGTTGTAATGAATGTCGCCCACAAACATCCCATTCTAGGTAGGAGTTAAAGACTCTTCCATCTTCCTGTCCAGCGGGAGCATATTGAACCAGGATAGTGGGAAGTGACGCTCCATTTGAGGGATACGGATCGCCATCCCGTTAGAAATGAAGCTCCAGTTCTCCGATATATCCAAAACTTGACTGTTCTTCACAGTCAAAGCGTCTTCGAAGAAAAATGCAGGTTTCAGGTATTCCCCTTCCAATTTTCTCGAATTCATCACGGCATATAGGAAGTAGAAGGGTTGGTTCTTGAGGGCATTTAACCTCGTCAAAGGCTCGTCACTAGAAAGCTGGTCCGCCACATACCGAACTATCTAGTCGTACCTGTAGCCCATAGCGGCTTGAGCACGACCCACTAGAGGTTCTTCCGCAGCATTAACTGGAAAATTTACTGAAAAGAAGACAAAAGAAATAAGATAAAAAGATAGACAAGGAGAACTGATGGGTGTTTTCAAGCTTATGCGGCTCTAACTTAAATGGAACCTCATGCAGCTCAACTCAGAAAAATACTCATGCGGTTCTGTCCAGCTAAGGTTCATGCGACAGTGCTTCGTATGGCTCTCAGAGTTCGGATAAGTTCATGCAGCTCACGCGATAAACAAATTTGTGCGAGCCTATGCGGCTCAGCTCAGCTTATGCGGCCCGTTGGCGAAGTGCTTATGCGGCCACAGTAACGATTCTCATGCGGCTAGTGGCTCGAACATGAGACGTATATGCGGCAGACATGAAGATAAAGGCTCGTGCATAAAGCATGCGACGTAGCCATAGCATTTAGGGTTTTAAGCTCACATAGCGTCCTTATCAGCAATAGGGGGGTGGACGTCAGGGTGAATTGTGGGCACGTCGGCGGGCGGAGGAGCGGCCACAGTCGAAGTAGAAGCAGCTCTCTTGCCCTTCGCCGCCGCAGCCGACGAAGACGCCGCCTTCTTATCCTTCGCCGCAACAGTCTTCTTGGGAGCCATCGGTGATCGAAGAAGAGTATGACAAGCAGGACAGGAAAGGTTTGAATTGAAGGAGAGAGTAAAGAAGTTTCTTCTCTTAATTCCTCTTATTTATAGGAGGACAAAAGAGGGGGGGCACGTAGACCAATAACCGCTTCGGGTCGTGTGCTGCAAGCAAATCAAAAACTGACTCCTCGGATTTTGCCCTCTCTCTCATAAAAGAGATTCACCCAGGGCATAAAATCCAAAGATTTAATGAGCTGACCCTTGGGATTCCCCCAAAAGATGGCTCTAAAATGAATTACAGACAATTAATGACACACACACGTGGCAGGGAGCCCATACGGCTAGGAAATGTATGCGGCTAGACAGGCCATGTGGCAAGGAGGCCATGCGGCTCAGAAATCCATGTGGCTAAGGAGGCCATGCGGCTGAGATATCCATGCGGTCCGAAGAATTTTCACATAGCCATGCTTCTTATTCAAAGTGTTTCAATTTTGCAAATTGAAAACTTTGAAGGGGGTCTTGTAAAAGCATGAAAAAGAGCATGATTGCCCATGCGGCTCAGAACAGAAAAACCCATGCGGTTCAAAAACAGACGACCTTCATGTGGCTCAAGAGCATCATGCGGTTCAAAAGTCACCAACTTGGACATGCGATTCAAGCAAACACCACGTGGCCTTCTGTGGTTCGCTCCTACAATTGGCCATTAAGTAAAGGTCCTATTTAATGTTCTGACATAAAGGAGAACTGACAGCTCTGAGATAAAGCTACTATAAAGACCCTGTCATAATGGTAGACTCCTAGGAAAATAAAGGAAATCTTTGACACGATCCATCAAACCCCAAAATCCTTCATGCGGCCTTGACACATGGACAGTCGCATGCGGCTCAGGCAGAGGCCACCCCATGCGGCTCAGGCAGAGGCCATCCCATGCGGCTCAGGCAGAGTCTACCCTATACGACTCACGAGGACTATCATCATACGGCTCACTGAGAAGCCACCCATCATGCGGTTGTCTCATGCGGCTCAGATCATTTCCATACATGGCCAGTCTTATGTGGCTCAGTCGGGAACAATCCTCAAGCGGTTCAAATTTCCTAAGTAGCTCACGGTTAAGACACGTGGCAGAAGATTAGTTTTTCCCGCGTCCTTACAGCTAGCAGCATAATGATAATGGGACACGTAGCATCAAATCGATCAAGATTCATCAATAAATTCCAACAACCAGGTTTAGTGCCATCCTCATAAGTACTGGGATCAAATCAGATCATTTATAATCATACAAATTGAACACGTGGCAGGAAATCTGAGCTTGGCATAACAAAACATGAAGATTTATGGCAATCATCATTAATTGCCCATAGAGATTTGATGCAATCTATATTAATTACCTAGATTTGCTACAATCAGAATGAAGGGTCCAGATTAATTGATCCTTAACTGCCGACTTATCAAGCAGGCAATCATTGCAAACCCTAATAATTGCATCCCACTCCTATAAATAGCAAGGTGCCATTCCCTTACGAAGGAGGACTTTTTCGAAGAGCACCAGAGCACTTGGAGAGACTTGAAGAGAGAGATAAGAGAGACAAAGGCACGCACAGAGGGCATCCTGAGAGCATTTCTTCCCCAGAGCCAAGGCTACATCCGATCGTCCAAGGAGTAAGGCAGAGCTGTCGTCACTTTTCTGAGCCTCTACCGTCACCCCCCAGAATCTAAAATAAACAATTGTACTTAGATTGCTGTACCTAGGTTTTCGTTTCTAGGCTTTCTTAGTACAAGTGAGTTTGTATTGTGAAGTAAAAGTCCAGTCCTCCGATATAATTGTTCTGTTCTTTTATATTTCATGACAAACAGTCGTCTCGGTTTCTAACGTGTTCTCGTTCCTATCAGCCGTGCTCTCAACAAGATGGTAGGAATATCTTGTTCGAATATCACTAAAATGTGTCGGTTCGAGGGGTTTCACTCTTCTTCTAATGCGGTAACTAAGAGATGAAGTTGAGGAGGCTATGGAATGAATAATTCATGGGCTAGGAGTTGAGAGTCTATAACAACTGCAGGAAACCTTGCTATAGCATATGATTATGTAAATATCAGAAATTCTTAAACAGTAATGGCTAGTGTGTGCGAGATTGGTATTTGGTTTTGTATAGGAGGCATGGGCCTGCTTCGGTGGAATGCATATGTCATAAGTGTGATGCGTCTTGCATGGATCATAGGCCTTTACTTTAGTTAAAAGAATGGGTCGATATTTGCATGGTTAATGCCTAATGGAACAAAAATGGGCCTCCATGGTTTATTCTAATGGAAAGGCGTTATACATGTGGTATAATCGTAATGGAGAACAGGAATGTGTGCTTGTGTGTAACATAAATGTCATGTGGGTAGCTCGACTGATCTAGTTCATGACTGTGAAATTTATTAGATGGAAAAGTTTGTGTCGTGCTCAAAATATCAAAGTCACGGTCGAGGTCATCCGATGATACGGGTAGGAGTGTACGTTATAAGCTACTATTTTATCAGTTTGTTCAATTGAAACCAGTCTATCCTGATCACTTGCTAATTCTTAAATAGGCTTGCCTATACACTTTATGAAATTTATTCTCGAAATTGAAATTAAGACTGGGTTTACGACCAGTACGGAGTTTGAAGAATCAAAGTCGTGATCTTCTACCGGGATCATCTAACGCACGAACAAAGGAATATAAAGTGTATTACAAAAATTATATTGCAACTTCCAATAAAAGAAAGAACTGTTACGAAGGGCATCCCCTTCTAAGAGATTGTGTACACTAAGTTTTATGTTTTAAGCAGCTTATGAAAATTTGCTTAAACGGGGAACGTGCAGTAATAGGACTTCTAAGAATGGTAAATTTCAAGGTTGTGTTTGATATTATGAGGTACTTCTGGATGTTGTCATGTACTCTATAGGAAGTCTAAGTATTACTTGTTTATTATTGCTCAAGTATTGTACATGTTTTTTTATGGCAGAAGGGGTCTTGGTCCAGCCTAACCAAAAAAAGTTGGTACAACGGGATTCCATTCATCGTATAACAGGGGTTACGAAGAGATACAGTTAAGAAAATTATAGAAGAAGTACCAATGGCCATGAGATAGGGACTACATAATAGGTGTAAGGGACTATTTCATCATCTTTGATTTCATAGTCCAAATATGGCAATAGGTTAGGTTGTGTTCAACTGAGTCTCAATGGGTTCCCTAATTGGGCGTCAATCTTTGATTAAACAAATCTTGTGTTTTGATCTAAATTGGTTGGACAAGATTCTATAGAATCAATTTAAGCCATCCCTTATTAGGTTAGGGTAATGTAGAATAGGTTCAAACTCAAGTGATTGGGCTAATTTGCCAATCGGGTTGGTTAGCTAGATTCCTTAAGCCTAAAATGGGCCTTATGTGACTTTTGTGTATAAGTAGCACATGGGGCCTCAATCGGGTGGCACACAATTGGCATGTACGTAGAGGGCTTCAAGTAGATCACATCCATATATTGGGTCAAAAAATTTGAGTCAAGGTTGGATCTCTAATTGCAGTCGGAAAGTACATCGGTATTATGGTAAGGGTTATAGCTAGTCCTTTTCACCTGAAAGTCGTATCATAAAAATAGGATGCAAGGGGACGTGTCTTAGTGGGACATGATATATCTACATAAAGGTGGACTCGTCTTGGTCTTGTATATGGAATTTGTTGGAAGGTAACAGCTAGTATTACGCTGCGAGTATAAAAGTCACGGTAAGGGACACCAAAGTTCTAAATAGAACGTGGGAGTTCATGAGTCACTAATTTATCATCCTAGTGAGAACCATTTTAATTTATTCAATCATAAGCTTAGTGAATCCCAAAAATTTAGAAGGCCTTCAATCTATTCGCTCCAGAAACTAAGACTTGAGGTTAGGAAAAACTTAATTCGCGACATCGTACCTTGACCTTTGATTATAATAAGGCACGATGTAATCGATAACGTGATATGGTGGATATGAATCAAATTCGAGGATCATACCCCAAATTCTAATAAATGGAAATGATTGCGTACAATAATACACAAGTCGATAAATAGAATGATCCACTCTTCCATAGTATACGAGAGTTCATCGATGGGGGTAACGAACTCTACTGCACATCATACAAATGACCTCTAACGACTAAGTCTTAAACTTCTATATATGTTAAGCCTACTAGACTATGGTTATAAGGGTTCTAATGGTATCGAATGTAGTGCTCATGCATCACTGTTGATAACTAGTATAACATAATGATGGGGGTCATGCTACAAATATTGGTTAAGCTGGTGAATGTGTTGTTCTAATGCTAAGTCACATCTTTAATAATATAATTTTATACCTAGAGTAACACATGCTGGATCCCTAATCTCGGAATGGGTATCTATCATAGCCATGGTAAATGCTTGTCTTTGTTTCTGTCTATTCCTCTCATGTCTAACTATAGACTTAGTCGAGTAAGGGTTAGGTTAAGGCATAAGGGTTGCTAGTTAAGGCAAGGATCAAAAAAATAATTAGAGGCTCCCAATAATTGTTCTTTGAGAACGGGTTGTCTCCTAGGTTGGTATTTTGACCAATGGTAAGATCATAATCATTCTCAAATTCAAATGACTAAAATATCACAATATTAGTTTTAGGGTCGAGGGAAGGACAAGTAATTCAAGGCAAGGTTGTAGTCATATGGCTTGGCCGGTGTTTGCTACACTGGTGTATATATAGCTTTTCATGGCCATGGGTGGTATGGCAGACTAAAAGAAACATTATTTATCTATCTCTCCTCAAATACGAGCGTTTGTTTTTCGTAATAAGTAACGATGAAAAACTATAAGGAGTTTAAGGGAGATGGAATCAAATGCGAATACGGGTTCCAAGTGCGATTAAGTAATTCAGAGCGAGTTGTCAAGGTAGTGTGGATGAGATCCTAAAGACATCTATATCTCAATCCATGTGGGAAAACCATATGTAGAGCGAACCAAGTGCACCAAGGTTGATCTGACCATAATACACTGATTCTGATTAGACAATATGTTATTGGGCGTCCCTAGTATACATATGCCCTGGACAAGCTCGATAAAGAATAAGCTTACAAAACTAGGCTATAAATAGCGACATCATTTATGGTAGTGCAAAGTATAATTACAGGAGATAATGAATAAAGCAGTTATAAAAAGTTCAAGTTTCATAAGGACCTAAGTCTTGTCCGATGTTCCTACTTATACAGTCGTCCTACAGCCTCTTGTACCAGGCCGTGATTGACTAATGGAGTATGGGCTACTAAAACTTTATAATCTAGGTAAACATATCTTCCTACACTAGCATATATTCAGTGCCACCCGGTTATACTTCATTAATGGATTATAAGAACACAGCGTGATAGGCCGTGAGGCATACTACCCAACTTATAAAAGTCAACTAATAGAGTAACTGAGAAATATAACACATATACTTGTATGAGTTATCTTTCTAACCTCTCTATCAGGCACAAAGGAAAAAGTTAAGAATTACTGTAAAATAAAATCAAGCAGAAGGAAATCAAGGTAGTCGGACGAGAGTTCAAAATTTGGAATCAAGGGAGGAGGTCAAGTATGTGGATGAGATACCTAGATTCTAATCCTATATGCAGGCCCGTCCGATACAGTAATGTAACCGAAACAGCAAACTTGACCTGCATGTAACACTTCAGTCCCGAAATACTTAGGACTAAGTATGTAGACATGCCAACCGCATACATACGAAGTATACTCCAATATTTATAATCCTCGTATGTATACATAAGCTGTAAAATACAGTAAACCATGACAACTAAATCTAATCCACAAAAATAAAAGAATAATGATATAAATTAACTATGGACTGTTATTTTCTACAAGACGTTGGACGGAGACAAATCCACTACAAACTACTTTAAATGAGGGAAGATGCACAAGGAAATGTATATGGTAAAAGTAGCAATGGACGATCCAAGAGCAATCCTCCTCGATAGAAAAAGAAAGACAATGATCTTGGCTAATGTACCTGCAAAAATCATGAAAATTACACACCTGAAGAGATCACCAGGTCCACAGAGGGACGTAACAAGATACATAAAGAACATGCCATATAATCTATGATAAAATAAATAAAAGGAAAGGTGCATGCAATAGGGTGCCTAACCGTTCTACAGTGATAATGTAGTTAAGAATAAACCTCTGACGCATGGGCACTCTAGCTATAATAGGATCGGTATGCTCCCTACAGGGATACCATGGACCTCAAAGAATAGCATCCATCAAATGTCATAGGCCAGCCGGAATCAGGTATCAGTAATCAGGTGCATCAGGACCGTATCTCCAACAGAGCTTTCAGCAATAAAAGGGAAGTGCATACGTGGCCCATACGTTAAAGAACTGTTCTCTCCACCCAATGCCTAGTAGGGTCAAATCAATGACTCATATGAACCTCTAGCAACTACCAAGTTTACTAGCATGCAATTCTATTAGCAGTTACTCCTAACTGTCGTATGTCTCGTATGTATCGGTGGTCGACCGACTACGCGAGTACGTGTCCTATATGTGACTCATATCACATGATAATCATGTGTCAAGTCCATATGAGATATACCAATACCTCAACATCAATGGGTGGTCACTAGAACTAAGACAATATAAAAACAGAATAAAATAATAAAAACGACCAATACAGTCGCCTGCACCCAAGTGTGACTTGGATGCACATTGATACAATAATGGCCACAGATAAATAATACTAAATATAAATAACTAAAATAAAGTAAAAGTAAATCATAAAGTATGGTGGCAAGGTATCTTGCCTGAGGTTGTGTGCAAAAAGGGCAGGATCTAGTAGCTCGAACCATCAGAATAGTGAACCAGAGGTAGTCAATTATCGCCAAAGTCCTCAGATGCTGAAATAAATTTTACCAACATTTCCAGAATAAGAAAAATAGTTAGGATAGACTACCCATAAGTCCAATTCTGGACATAGGAACAAAATCATAATTTTGGATCAAAACGATGTCCACTATTGGACCCATTTTGCACCGAAACGCGTGATGGTATCTATTGTCTCTAAAGTCATCAAACTACATGTCTACGGGTCTGATTTAAGGAGATGAACCTAATGTATGTCCAATGTTGGATTTCGGTCGGCTGTGCACAATTTTGCCCGTTGGATCGGGTCGCGGGCCCGCCAAATATGAGTTCCGGTCGACCTTCTCATAATCAAACCAAACTAGGCACACATGACCAGAAAAATGATTCGGTACTGTGGTGCAAGTTTTGTATCAATTTGACTAACGTGCACAATATAATTGAAGAATTTCGAAAAAGGCCGATACGATAAATTTCGACGGATATGCAACAAATTCGTCGCACACACGCAACCAATTTGAATTCCTTCAAAGCTCACACGTCCGTGAAGTCGATACGCACCTTTTGATGCTTTCGGTTCACAACCATATCACCCATTTTGGTGGGATGCACGTCGTATCGGAGAGTTTTCTAGAATTTCTATTAATTAAAAACAGGCTTTTCAAAAAGTTTGGGTTCGAAATTAATTGCATACAGTTCATAAAAATTTAAACTACCTGAAGAAGATGGAAAATCTAAATGGGGTCTAGAATTTCTGTTCAGAAGTTTCCCAAAGATTATTGCTATATTGATCAGAATTCCTCTCCAATCATGGTGGTTTGGGATGCTTTTATTCGTCAGGAAATGATATGTTTTCGGGTTTTTTGAGTCAAATTTTCGATTTGATGGGTCGATGCCTCGAGGAACCAGTAGGTGGGTCGTCTAGAGGGTCATGTGGACTCTTCTCAGGATTTTACGGGATCAAAATCGGTCGAGTAAATGCAAGAAACAAGCCGAGGAAGAGAGTTACCTCACGCAACTACTGCTGTGGTTGTTCTTCACGTAGCCGGCCAGCCGTGACAATGGCGCTTGTGCGCGCGTGCGCATGGAGGAAGGGTCGTCTGACAAGTAGGCGGCTGGATTAGGCTTTCGTTTGTGCTAGGGTTTGAGGGATTGGTGGCTAGATTTCTGTATCTATATACATATATGATATGTATGAAATTTTGGGTTGGCTGCTCTAGTTTGGGAAAGGGGCCCATAACGCGGTTTTTGGGGGGTTGCACCTCTCGCGAGATATTCCCAATATCTCACGAGTTGGGTTATATATATATATATATATATATATATATATATATATATATATATATATATATATAAAATATATATATATATATATATATATATATATTTATATATTTTTTTAATTTTATATATATATATATATATATATATATATATATATATATATATATATATTTACCTTATAATACATTCATAAAAATATAACTATATTTATACATGTATAGAAAAACTCAAAAAAATTTCTAAAATCCAAAATTTAGTATCTACATAAATCTAGCAATTATTTATTGTAAAAATAGATTTCTTCTACTAAATATTGCTACATATCATATTTAATAGTAATTTAAAAAATACAAATTCCAAACAAAATCATTTATAATCTAAAATAACATTTATAAATATCCAATAATTGATTTCTTGTAAATTTTTCTATTGTGCATAACATGTAAAAAAATTCCTACTTTTAATATTTATTTTAAAATACAAATACTTGACACCCATTTAAGGTAATTAGTAAAAATACTCGTACTATTAAATCATAATCAATATAATAAAAATTTTGGGGGTTTACAATGGGAGGATGAGAAACTTTCAGAACACTATCAAATTGTAATGTGAAATTTAATGAAGAATTGAAGGAGCACCGAGGCTAAGGTTTACAACCTATTCCTAGATAATCAACACTGGTGGTGGCTGCAAGTGAACCAAGACCATGCTTCAACATACATGTTTTACAATTTATTTCGGATTTTTGACATGTTTAGTAATGTTTAAGTTGTTTGTTTGAGGAATACATGTGATGAAAAAAAATTTGTACCAAGGTTTACAATTCCAGTTTCAAATGAATTTTGCATTCCAATTCCAAAATGAAACAGCAACATAAAATTTGCATTCCATTTCCAAAATGAACTGCACATATGAATACATAGCAAATACATTGCAAAATGTAAACTGCACATATGAGCAAAATGTAAACTGCATTCCAGTTCCAAAATTCTAACACATATAAGCAAAATGTAGACCATATGAGCAAAATTCAAATACGTCCAAATACTGTGCAAAATCTGGAGACATTAAGAGTTCACCAAAGACCAAAATATAAACTGCCATATTCATCAAACTACCATGTTCATCAAATTCGAACACATTAGATTGCATTTGTTCAACAACAAGCTTCACATCAGCAGTATAATTGGCTTGTATACTTCACACATCCATTTGTTTAACAACATTCTTCATCCAAAATATAAACACATCCATTTGTTCAACAACATTCTTCATCATCAATATATAAACTGCACATAATTCACACCCCACATAAACTTTACAAAATTTTCCAAAAGCCAAAATAATTGCTTCCACATGCTAGCAGCAACCGATCATCCACAATTTGCTTTTCTCCCACATGCTTGTATACTGCAAAAAAAGGAAGTAAGAGTTAGAATTGATGAAATTAAGTAAAAATTGTACAAACAGACAACTAATTTAATATAAAAACAACAATTCCATAGACAAATCCCTATGTACAAACAACTAATTTGATACAAAACAACAATATTATAGACAAATCCCTATGTACAAACAAGGATTATAACTACAAACAACAAACAGTCCAACAACGATATCACATCCCCTATGTATAGACATACAAACCGACAACTAATTCAATATAAAATCAAAAAAATTATAGACAAATTCCTATGTACAAATAAGGATTAGAACTACAAACAACAAACAGCCCCTATAATAAACAATATACATAAGAAAATTGGGACCACTACGCTCAGAAGATGAACAAACAGCCCAACAACAATATACAGACCAAGTAAATTAACAATTTCACACATGTACAGACAATTCCCACTCGTACAGACATCATTCATGAATCAAAAAAAATTCATTATTTGGGTGCATTTTTCTCAAAAGATTAACAAATTTAACAAATTTACTTCATTAATTGGGACCACTACGCTCAGAAGTGTAAGAAATTTCAGATAACGACAATTTTTGAATGTACCAGTTCGAGAATTCTACTAGTAAACCCTTGCTGCATAGAATCTCCACTCCAATCGACCAATGGCATAAAATCCAAAGATTTAATGAGCCGACCCTTGGGATTCCTCCAAAAGACGGCTCTAAAACGAATTAAAGGCAATTAATGACACACACACGTGGCAGGGAGCCCATACGGCTAGGAATTGTATGCGGCTAGACAGGCCATGCGGTAAGGAGGCCATGCGGCTCAGAAATCCATGTGGCTAAGGAGGCCATGCGGCTGAGATATCCATGCGGTCCGAAGAATTTTCACATAGCCATGCTTCTTATTCAAAGTGTTTCAATTTTGCAAATTAAAAACTTTGAAGGGGGTCTTGTAGAAGCATGGAAAAGAGCATGATTGCCCATGCAGCTCAAAATAGGAAAACCCATGCGGTTCAAAAACAGACGAGCTTCATGCGGCTCAAGAGCATCATGCGGTTCAAAAGTCACCAACTTGGACAAGCGATTCAAGCAAACACCACGTGGCCTTCTGTGGTTCGCTCCTACAATTGGCCATTAAGTGAAGGCCCTATTTAATATTCTGACATAAAGGAGAACTGACAGCTCTGAGATAAAGCTACTATAAAGACCCTGTCATAATGGTAGACTCCTAGGGAAACGAAGGAAATCTCTGACACGATCTATCAAACCCTAAAATCCTTCATGCGACCTTGACACGTGGACAGTCGCATGCTGCTCAGGCAGAGGCCACCCCATGCGGCTCAGGCAGAGGCCATCCCATGCGGCTCAGGGAGAGGCTACCTCACGCGGCTCAGGAAGAGTCTACCCTATACGGCTCACGAGGACTATCATCATGCGGCTCACTGAGAAGCCACCCATCATGCGGTCGCCTCATGCGGCTCAGATCATTTCCATACGTGGCCAGTCTTATGTTGCTCAGTCGGGAACAATCCTCAAGCGGTTCGAATTTCCTAAGTAGCTCACGGTTAAGACACGTGGCAGAAGATTAGTTTTTCTCGCGTCCTTACAGCTAGCAGCATAATGATAATGGGACACGTAGCATCAAATCAATCAAGATTCATCAATAAATTCCAACAACCAGGTTTAGTGCCATCCTCATAATTACTAGGATCAAATCAGATCATTTATAATCATACAAATTGAACACGTGGCAGGAAATCTGAGCTTGGCATAACAAAACATGAAGATTTATGGCAATCATCATTAATAGCCCACAGAGATTTGATACAATCTACATTAATTACCTAGATTTGCTACAATCAGAATGAAGGGCCCAGATTAATTGATCCTTAACCGCCGACTTATCAAGCAGGCAATCATTGCAAACCCTAATGATTGCATCCCACTCCTATAAATAGCAAGGTGCCATTCCCTTACGAAGGAGGACTTTTTCGAAGAGCACCAGAGCACTTGGAGAGACTTGAAGAGAGAGATAAGAGAGACAAAGGCACGCACAGAGGGCATCCTGAGAGCATTTCTTCCCCAGAGCTAAGGCTGCATCCGATCGTCCAAGGAGTAAGGCAGAGCTGTCGTCGCTTTCCCGAGCCTCTACCGTCACCCCCCAGAATCTAAAATAAATAATTGTACTTAGATTGCTGTACCTAGGTTTTCGTCCCCAGGCTTTTTTTGTACAAGTGAGTTTGTATTGTGAAGTAAAAGTCCAGTCCTCCGATATAATTGTTCTGTTCTTTTATATTTCATGACAAACAGTCGTCTCGGTTTCTAACGTGTTCTCGTTCCTATCAGCCGTTCTCTCAACAAGATGGTAGGAATATCTTGTTCGAATATCACTAAAATGTGTCGGTTCGAGGGGTTTCACTCTTCTTCTAACGCGGTAACTAAGAGATGAAGTTGAGGAGGCTATGGAATGAATAATTCACGGGCTAGGAGTTGAGAGTCTATAACAACTGCAGGAAACCTTGCTATAGCATATGATTATGTAAGTATCAGAAATTCTTAAGCAGTAATGGCTAGTGTGTGCGAGATTGGTATTTGGTTTCGTATAGGAGGCATGAGCCTGCTTGGGTGGAATGCATATGTCATAAGTGTGATGCGTCTTGCATGGATCATAGGCCTTTACTTTAGTTAAAAGAATGGGTCGATATTTACATGGTTAATGCCTAATGGAACAAAAATGGGCCTCTATGGTTTATTCTAATGGAAAGGCGTTATACATGTGGTGTAATCGTAATGGAGAACAGGAATGTGTGCTTGTGTGTAACATATATGTCATGTGGGTAGCTCGACTGATCTAGTTCATGACTGTGAAATTTATTAGATGGAAAAGTTTGTGTCGTGCTCAAAATATCAAAGTCACGGTCGAGGTCATCCGATGATACGGGTAGGAGTGTACGTTATAAGCTACTATTTTATCAGTTTGTTCAATTGAAACCAATCTATCCTGATCACTTGCTAATTCTTAAATAGGCTTGCCTATACACTTTATGAAATTTATTATCGAAATTGAAATTAAGACTGGGTTTACGACCAGTACGGAGTTTGAAGAATCAAAGTCGTGATCTTCTACCGGGATCATCTAACGCACGAACAAAGGAATATAAAGTATATTACAAAAATTGTACTGCAACTTCCAATAAAAGAAAGAACTGTTATGAAGGGCATCCCCTTCTAAGAGATTGAGTACACTAAGTTTTATGTTTTAAGCAACTTACGAAAATTTGCTTAAACGGGGAACGTGCAGTAATAGGACTTCTAAGAATGGTAAATTTCAAGGTTGTGTTTGATATTATGAGGTACTTCTGGATGTAGTCATGTACTCTATAGGAAGTCTAAGTATTACTTGTTTATTATTGCTCAAGTATTGTACATGTTTTTTTATGGCAGAAGAGGTCTTGGTCCAGCCTAACCAAAAAAAGTTGGTACAACGGGATTCCATTCATCGCATAACAGGGGTTACGAAGAGATACAGTTAAGAAATTTATGGAAGAAGTACCAATGGCCATGAGATAGGGACTACATAATAGGTGTAAGGGACTATTTCATCATCTTTGGTTTCATAGTCCAAATATGGCAATAGGTTAGGTTGTGTTCAACTGAGTCTCAATGGGTTCCCTAATTGGGCGTCAATCTTTGATTAAACAAATCTTGGGTTTTGATCTAAATTGGTTGGACAAGATTCTATAGAATCAATTTAAGCCATCCCTTATTAGGTTAAGGTAATGTAGAATAGGTTCAAACTCAAGTGATTGGGATAATTTGCCAATCGGGTTGGTTAGCTAGATTCCTTAAGCCCAAAATGGGCCTTATGTGACTTTTGTGTATAAGTAGCACATGGGGCCTCAATCGGGTGGCACACAATTGGCATGTACGTAGAGGGCTTCAAATAGATCACATCCATATATTGGGTCAAAAAATTTGAGTCAAGGTTGGATCTCTAATTGCAGTCGGAAAGTACATCGGTATTATGGTAAGGGTTATAGCTAGTCCTTTTCACCTGAAAGTCGTATCATAAAAATAGGATGCAAGGGGACGTGTCTTAGTGGGACATGATATATCTACATAAAGGTGGACTCGTCTTGGTCTTGTATATGGAACTTGTTGGAAGGTAACAGCTAGTATTACGCTGCGAGTATGAAAGTCACGGTAAGGGACACCAAAGTTCTAAATAGAACGTGGGAGTTCATGAGTCACTAATTTATCATCCTAGTGAGAACCATTTTACTTTATTCAATCATAAGCTTAGTGAATCCCAAAAATTTAGAAGGCCTTCAATCTATTCGCTCCAGAAACTAAGACTTAAGGTTAGAAAAAACTTAATTCGCGACATCGTACCTTGACCTTTGATTATAATAAGGCACGATGTAATCGATAACGTGATATGGTGGATATGAATCAAATTCGAGGATCATACCCCGAATTCTAATAAATGGAAATGATTGCGTACAATAATACACAAGTCGTTAAATAGAATGATCCACTCTTCCATAGTATACGAGAGTTTATCGATTGGGGTAACGAACTCTACTGCACATCATAGAAATGACATCTAATGACTAAGTCTTAAACTTCTATATATGTTAAGCCTACTAGACTATGGTTATAAGGGTTCTAATGGTATCGAATGTAGTGCTCATGCATCACTGTTGATAACTAGCATAACATAATGATGGGGGTCATGCTACAAATATTGGTTAAGCTGGTGAATGTGTTGTTCTAATGCTAAGTCACATCTTTAATAATAGAATTTTATACCTAGAGTAACACATGCTGGATCCCTAATCTCGAAATGGGTATCTATCATAGCCATGGTAAATGCTTGTCTTTGTTTCTGTCTATTCCTCTCATGTCTAACTATGGACTTAGTCGAGTAAGGGTTAGGTTAAGGCATAAGGGTTGCTAGTTAAAGCAAGGATCAAAAAAATAATTAGAGGCTCCCAATAATTGTTCTTTGAGAACGGGTTGTCTCCTTGGTTGGTGTTTTGACCAATGGTAAGATCATAATCCACTACAAGAAAAATGGCTTTTCTTGACGGTTTTTCCCCGTCAAGAAAGACTTTTCTTGACGGTTTTGGATCCGTCATCTAGGCCCCCGTCAAGAAAAGTCGACGCTTTTCTTGACGGTTTTTTATTTGTTTTCTTGACGGTTTTAAACCGTCAAGAAACAAGCTTGTCTTGACGGTTTTAAACCGTCAAGAAAACAAACAAAAAACCGTCAAGAAAAGTGTCGACTTTTCTTGACGGGGGCCTAGATGACGGGTAATGACCGTCAAGAAAAGTCTTTCTTGACGGGAAAAAACCGTCAAGGAAAATATTTTTTGATGTTTAAAAACCGTCAAGAAATGAATTTTTTTTGACGTTTTGCAATCGTCAAGATAAACATGTTTACAATAATATCAATATATTCCAGAATCCAATTACCAAACACACATAATATCAATATATGCCAGTTACAACACACACATAATATTATAATACACAATCTTTTTATTGATCACAAATACAAAGTTTGTACATCACAAACATCCAAGAATGATATATACAAAGTATACAAAAATTCTTCTCAAGATTGGAGGAAGAAGAGTACAAAGAATCACAAGCATGACCATAATTATGATGATGATCCTCAAGGTGATAATATGAGCTTGATTTCCTTCAAGAGTCTTCTCAGGATTGTGGACGAAGGAGAACAACCTGGTTATTGTCAAGAACAAACAAAGAATCACATACTAAGGGCTTAAAGAAAATTTATGTATGACTCAACATATACAATACATAATGCAAACTAACATGCATGGATGCATACATGACATAACTAAGATTAGAGTGCTCAATATTTCTCTTGTGCTCTAAGCTTTCCAATTTGGCAAAAAGGGATATTTGAGAATGAAATCAGCATGTAAGGATGAGTTGAAACTTTAATCTTCAGTTGTCCATGACATAGATACCGGTATATTATTTTATTAAGCATGAAAGGTAGCATGCATGACCAAGAAGAATGGGTCAAGTTTTATAAGTCCAGGAGTGCCTTCAATAGGTCATGATGTAATTCCATTGACCCTAATATCATAATTAGTTCCCCAAAAATGACTGGCTTCACAAATGGACTCAGTTTTATGAGTCACTTCCCATTTTACATTATTTTAATTTTTATGGGAAATTTCTAAAAACTATTGCAGCCTTGAACCTTGACATCTCCCTAACACGCCAAAGGCCTTAGCCAGTAGGCTTCCCCATCTTAGTCACCAGCTTGCAATTTGAAAAAAGCCACATATTATTTTCTAGAGGATAAGCCACCAACTAATGTTGCACAAAAAGACAACACAACAAGTGCTTCGTGACTGAAGTATAGTGGAGAGAATTATACTGATGTACTTCAAAAGTAAATTGAGCCAGAAAGTATAATAGATGTTATACCATATCAACATGCAACAAAGTATACTCACATGTTCGAAAGCCAAGGTGACAAATCCTCCATTGCCTGATGCTCCGTTAACATGAATATCTAGCTTACGAAAATGTTTGATGGTTGTTTCTACACTTCTTGCCACATCCTCCTGCTTGCACAGATCGCCTTCAAGCCCAACAGCCTGTGTGACATAATTGATAAAGATTTATGTATTATCGAAGCATTAGGCTAACCAGATACATATTAGAGGATTCTCTAATATTGGTAAAGATTAATGAAGATCCACCTATGAATTCTTCCATTTTAGATAGCTTCATTGCCACATCCACCTGTAACATTATAAAACTATGTAGTTCTAGTTCAATATTTTCATAAATAAAATATTGCATCTAGTCTTATGGACATATCAAGAAAACTAGCAAGTTCGTGGGGAAGTATATTTATCACATCATTAGAAGAAAGCAAAAGGTAAGGTGATGGTCTGATGGCCCAATGCACCCTGCACATAAATCTTGCAACAAATTTCAAGTACCAATCATATAACTCTAGTTGGCATATGTAAGAAGAAAGGGAAAATAAATAGATTCCAATTAAGATGCAAATGGAGCCCTTAAAATTGCTACGTGAAAGACAATAAACAACTTCCTAGTTTAGAAATGTGTCTGAATAAAATATTAACTAATAGAAAGAACAATACAAATTGGGTGGTATTGGTAGTATCCTCCTACAGGACATTAATTATGTGGGAAAACACATAATAAAGCACTATGTAAGTTTAAAAATACATCAAACAATCTCATGATGTGTGTAGTATGAGTACTATATGTGGATTATGAAACTATAACTATAAAGTTGTTTGAAATCTAAAATTATGATGAACAGAAAATAGTTTATCGAGCCAAATAGAGAATCCTTTATATGGGATAGCTGATGTATAGTTGTTTCAAGTTTATGGAGTTGTCTTTGCTAAAGGCATCAATGATGTTATCCTCGCCAAGTCCTTCAAGACTGATGTCTCGACCATTTAGAATGTCAAGGCTGACCTTGCACCTAAGGCCTAACCTTGCATCTCTATTATGTCCTACTTCATATGCATAACGAGTACTTGGAGCCAATTGTTTCTTAATTTTATCGAGGAATGCCTATATACAATATTTATGTCCTACCCAAGGGCTTATTTTTAAGAATTTTTTGTTGTTACCTTCACTCATGAAACAAACCAAACAGTTCTAGAATATGCACATAATATTTCAAGGGTATGTTGTTGCTGTTGGTCTTGCTCCCTTTCCTGCTACTTTTTTTCCTTCTGAGTTAGGACTAAATTGTTGTAGAAGACGTACCACCTCATGATGCTAGGACTAAACATATGTTACCACAATTAATATACTTTTTAAGAAGAACATCACTAGTATTTAACTTGTTTTGATGAAGAAGCCATATCAATTTAATTACCAGTCCCGCATAATATCCTCAACCTTATTTTAAACATGGATATCACCTTCCAAATATCCTTCTAAATACTGGGCCTTCTTAGGAAAATTTCTTAGATAAATGATATAACTTGCTTCTATTGACATAGATAATAGTTAGTTGTTTAACTAAAACAAGATCAATATGAATTAAAGCTCATCTAAATACTTGGTACAGTTTCCAATGTTGTCAAGTATGTTTCCTGTTAAGATATTGTTTCTCATATAACTGAAGAAACAAAGTTGGTAAGGAACAAGCAATGAAGGTAAATACACATGTAAGTCACCACATTGAAAGGAATCATGGAACTCACAAAAACCATAGCCTTGTCAGTTGGCACATATCAGTAAAGTGGGTTCCTTCTAAATTGTTCTCTTGCAGTTCCTTGAAAATTACTCATCTAGCATTAGTACAAGAACAACACATACTTTTGTTGACTACAAATGGAACAAGAGTCTAAAAAGGCAAAATCATATGGCCCTCCAACTTGCTGATATTTTTCAACCCTACTTGTGTTTCTTTAGGTGTGTGATTCCCCAATTTATTCTCAAAACATTGACTTTTCTAAAAAAATCCTAGCTAACGTATAGTTCTATTACATTTCACTGATTCATAAAACTTATATTATATTAAAATTTCTTATCCTACTTCCCCAAAGAAAATGAATCACAAATGATAACAAGCTGAGAACGTTCTCACAAGCACTATAAAACTCTATTCCAGAAAATACATGGATATGAGGATCGTTCCAACCAATTTGCAGAACCCAAACGATAGCATCAGAACGTGTGTCTCCTAATTGTAGGAGACACAGACCAATCATCATCGACACGCATATATGAAATAGCAAAACCAACCCAAGAGTTTCAGAAATATACCGAAGGGCAAGTCGGAATCCGAAGGGACGCCTCGGACTCGTGCTACGTGTGCGGACACGGACGTCGCCTCGCCGTGTCGCGGCTGCGATCATCGGGTCGGCTACGGGAAGCACGCACGGAACGGGAAGCGTCCACGGGAAGCACGGGCAGCAAGGTCGGCTCTGCGGGGAAGCACGGGAAAAGCCGACGGGTCGGGACTGAGCCGAAGAGCTCGCCGGAGCTAGGGTTTCCGGGGGGGTCGGGATGAAGAACATGGGAGAGGGGTTTAGGGCTGTGGAGAAAATCGGGGTCGGAAAGGAAGGGGGAAGAGGGAACGCTTGAAGTCGGCTGCGGGGATGAGAGGGGAGACGGCGGATTGCCGGAGAACAGGGTTAGGGCACGGTCGGGAGGGCTGTGGAAGTCGGGGTGGCTGACGAGATGGTCGGAAAAGAAGCTAGGGAAGAGGGCGGAGGAGAGGGGGAGACTTACAGGCTCGGTCGCCGGTCGGGGTTCGCCGGCCGGGGGAAGACTTCCACCGGAGGGGGAGCTCGAGAGGGAGAGGGATGGGGGAAGGAGGAAAAGAAGTATGTGGATGTGAAATATATAAGAAACCCTCGATTCCCAAATTTTGTTAAAACCGTCAAGAAAATTTTTTTTTGAAAAAATTACGAAAATGGCATCTGAAATGTGCGCGCCTTTTTTTTTTGCACATGCATTACTTGACGGTTATCAGTAAACCGTCAAGTAATGCAATGGGTTTTCTTGACGCTTTGTATAAAACCGTCAAGTAATATGGTCAAATTTTAATATATAACAGAAAAATGGGTGTTTTGTTGACGTATGTCTAAAACCGTCAAGATAACTGCTTTCCTTGACGGTTTTGACCATACGTCAATAAATTGACCGTCAAGAAAGGTCATTTTTCTTGTAGTGATCATTCTCAAATTCAAATGACTAAAATATCACAATATTAGTTTTAGGGTCGAGGGAAGGACAAGTAACTCAAGGCAAGGTTGTAGTCATATGGCTTGGCCAGTGTTTGCTATACTGGTGTATATATAGCTTTTCATGGCCATGGGTGGTATGGCAGACTAAAAGAAACATTATTTATCTATCTCTCCTCAAATACGAGCGTTTGTTTTTCGTAATAAGTAATGATGAAAAACCATAAGGAGTTTAAGGGAGATGGAATCAAATGCGAATATGGGTTCCAAGTGCGATTAAGTAATTCAGAGCGAGTTGTCAAGGTAGTACGGATGAGATCCTAAAGACATCTATATCTCAATCCATGTGGGAAAACCATATGTAGAGCGAACCAAGTACACCAAGGTTGATCTGACCATAATACACTGATTCTGATTAGACAATATGTTATTGGGCGTCCCTAGTATACATGTGCCCTGTACAAGCTCGATAAAGAATAAGCTTACAAAACTAGGCTGTAAATAGCGACATCATTTATGGTAGTGCAAAGTATAATTACAGGAGATAATGAATAAAGCAGTTATAAAAAGTTCAAGTTTCATAAGGACCTAAGTCTTGTCCGATGTTCCTACTTATACAGTCGTCCTACTGCCTCTTGTACCAGGCCGTGATTGACCAATGGAGTATGGGCTACTAAAACTTTATAATCTAGGTAAACATATCTTCCTACACTAGCATATATTCAGTGCCACCCGATTATACTTCATTAATGGATTATAAGAACCCAGCGTGATAGGCCGTGAGGCATACTACCCAACTTATAAAAGTTAACTAATAGAGTAACTGAGAAATATAACACGTATACTTGTATGAGTTATCTTTCTAACCTCTCTATCAGGCACAAAGGGAAAAGTTAAGAATTATTGTAAAATGAAATCAAGCAGAAGAAAATCAAGGTAGTCGGACGAGAGTTTAAAATTTGGAATCAAGGGAGGAGGTCAAGTATGTGGATGAGATACCTAGATTCTAATCCTATATGCAGGCCCGTCCGATACAGTAATGTAACCGAAACGGCAAACTTGACCTGCATGGGCTACCACAAAAACATGTAACGCTTCAGTCCCGAAATACTTAGGACTAAGTATGTAGACATGCCAACCGCATACATATGAAGTATACTCCAATATTTATAATCCTCGCATGTATATATAAGCTTTAAAATGCAGTAAACCATGACAACTAAATCTAATCCACAAAAAAAAGAATAATGATATAAATTAACTATGGACTGTTATTTTGTACAAGACGTTGGACGGAGACAAATCCACTACAAACTACTTTAAATGAGGGAAGATACACAAGGAAATATATATGGTAAAAGTAGCAATGGACGATCCAAGAGCAATCCTCCTCGATAGAAAAAGAAAGACCATGATCTTGGCTAATGTACCTGCAAAAATCATGAAAATCACACACCTGAAGAGATCACCTGGTCCACAGAGAGACGTAACAAGATACATAAAGAACATGCCATATAATCTATGATAAAATAAATAAAAGGAAAGGTGCATGCAATAGGGTGCCTAACCGTTCTACAGTAATAATGTAGTTAAGAATAAACCTCTGACGCATGGGCACTCTAGCTATAATAGGATCGGTATGGTCCCTAATAGGATACCAGGGACCTCAAAGAATAGCATCCATCAAATGTCATAGGCCAGCAGGAATCAGGTATCAGGAATCAGGTGCATCAGGACCGTATCTCCAACGGAGCTTTCAGCAATAAAAGGGAAGTGCATACGTGGCCCATACGTTAAAGAACTGTTCTCCCCACCCAATGCCTAGTAGGGTCAAATCAATGACTCATATGAACCTCTAGCAACTACCAAGTTCACTAGCATGCAATTCTATTGGCAGTTACTCCTAACTGTCGTATGTCTCGTATGTATCGGTGGTCGACCGACTACACGAGTACGTGTCCTATATGTGACTCATATCACATGATAATCATGTGTCAAGTCCATATGAGATATACCAATACCTCAACATCAATGGGTGGTCACTAGAACTAAGATAATATAAAAACAGAATAAAATAATAAAAACGACCAATACAGTCGCCTGCACCCAAGTGTGACTTGGATACACAGTGATACAATAATGGCCACAGATAAATAATACTAAATATAAATAACTAAAATAAAGTAAAAGTAAATCATAAAGTATGGTGGCAAGGTATCTTGCCTGAGGTTGTGTGCAAAAAGGGCAGGATCTAGTAGCTCGAACCATCAGAATAGTGAACCAGAGGTAGTCAATTATCGCCAAAGTCCTCGGATGCTGAAATAAATTTTACCAACATTTCCAGAATAAGAAAAATAGTTAGGATAGACTACCCATAAGTCCAATTCTGGACATAGGAACAAAATTATAATTTTGGGTCCAAACGATGTCCACTATTGGACCCATTTTGCATCGAAATGCGTGCCGATATCTATTGTCTCTAAAGTCATCAAACTACATGTCTACGGGTCTGATTTAAGGAGACGAACCTAATGTATGTCCAAAGTTGGATTTCGGTCGGCTGTGCACAATTTTGCCCGTTGGATCGGGTTGCGGGCCCGCCAAATATGAGTTCCGGTCGACCTTCTCATAATCGAACCAAACTAGGCACACATGACCAGAAAAATGATTCGGTACTGTGGTGCAAGTTTTGTATCAATTTGACTAACGTGCACAATATAATTGAAGAATTTCGAAAAAGGCCGATACGGTAAATTTTGACGGATATGTAACAAATTCGTCGCACACACGCAACCAATTTGAATTCCTTCAAAGCCCACACGTCCGTGAAGTCGATACGCACCTTTTGATGCTTTCGGTTCACAACCATGTCACCCATTTTGGTGGGATGCACGTCGTATCGGAGAGTTTTCTAAAATTTCTATTAATTAAAAATAGGCTTTTCGAAAAGTTTGGGTTCGAAATTAATTGCATACAGTTCATAAAAATTTAAACTACCTGAAGGAGATGGAAAATCTATATAGGGTCTAGAATTTCGGTTCAGAAGTTTCCCAAAGATTATTGCTAGATTGATCAGAATTCCTCTCCAATCATGGAGGTTTGGGATGCTTTCATTCGTCAGGAAATGATATATTTTCGGGTTTTTGAGTCAAATTTTTTATTTGATGGGTCGATGCCTCGAGGAACCAGTAGGTGGGTCGTCTAGAGGGTCATGTGGACTCTCCTCAGGATTTTATGGGATCAAAATCGGTCGAGTAAAAGCAAAGAAACAAGCCTAGGAAGAGAGTTACCTCACGCAACTACTGCTGTGGCTATTCTTCACGCAGCCGGCCAGTCGCGACAATGGCGCTTGTGC